>CAUYPK010153449.1:0-101483 GCA_963574355.1 Loris lydekkerianus | reverse complement strand
CTCAATGTGTCAAAATCTTTGGTCATTTGGTCTTTGAATTTGTTGAATTCTTGAGATATCTTTTGGGTTACTGCTTGGAGTTCTAATTTGATCTTATTTGCTATCCAGATTCTGAATTCGATTTCTGACATCTCAGCTATTTGTTCGTCCATGGGATCTTGTGATGTGTCTGCCCCATTGATCCTTGGGAAAGTTGATCTACTCTGACTATTCATATTGCCAGAGTTTTACTGTTGATTTCACCTCATGATTGTTTTTCACCATTGCCTCTAGCTGTTCTCAGATTTGGGGAGTGTTTCTCCAAGATTAGACCCCAGCTGGATCACTCTAATGTTGCTGGATCTTTGTAGGGAGTGGCCCTGTGTAGTTCACCTGGGGCTGCCCCAGCCAGGGAGTTCTGGTTGTGGAAACCACTCTGGAGTGTGACACACCTGGATCCAGCAACAGGGCAGGAGGTGGTGCTCATGGTTCTGGGAGTGCCTGGCACCCAGTGACTTTGGCACAGAGAGCCGAAGGCTCTAGCCATCCCTGGCCAGGAGAAGGGCTCTACGCAGAGGCAGGGAGGGCTCTGGAGGGCACGCAGGTACCAGAGTCCCTGGCCAGACGAGCGGCCAGTGTGGAGGCAGGGAGGATGCAGGATTGCATGGCTCCTGCATTGCCTGGTCAGGGTATGGGTCATGGGTTGGGGGTCCAGGTGCAGCTCTTATGGAGGTCTGGACGGCACCAAGCCCAGGAGTTTGAGGTTGCTATGAGATGTGACGCCACGGCACTCTATGAAGCTCCAGGGTGCCAAAACTGGTCTCACTCTGCCCCTGAGGGTTAAGGCTGTAAGGCAGATCAGTCCCTGCCTGTAGGCTGCTCAGTCACTAGGTTACTAGCTTCCACCCAATCCTTGCTGTGCAACCCTAAGGGCAGAGCTTGGTTGGTCAGTTCTCTCACAATGGCTCCCTGCGGCCCACAGCCGAACATTATTAGCTCTGTTTGGCTCAGCGGCTCAGTCTGGGGCCCTAGACAATGCCCATAGTTCTCCATACTCCTGCTCAAGCTCTCCCCAAAGGCAGTTCAACTGAGTGGTAAGTAAAAACACCGAAACAGTTCACAAGTAAGCCCTTTCCACTTTGCAGTCTCGCTGCTGCTTGTATTTACGGCTGCCGGCAGGATTAGGTCGATCTGACACACGCAACCACTTGCCAGTTTTCCACTGTTTTTGTCCTCCTCTTGGGGTCCAGAAGTCCCTTGCTGACTCCCTGTATCCTCAAGGGATGATTATAGGCAGATCCTGCCAGCCAGAGATGCCTGGAGTCTTATCTCCCCAGACTCACTGTGCCCTGTTGCAGGGAAGCTGTTACTCGGCTGCCATCTTGGATTATCCTTCTAAGTGATGTTTTATCTACTACCTATTTATGATAAAACTTATGTAACATAAAATGCACCATTTTAGATGTACAATTTCATGGATTTTAGTATACTCACAATATTTTTCATTACCCTTAAAAGAAATCTCATAACCATTGAGCACTTACACTCCAGTATCCCTACTTTTAGCCCCAGCAGGCACTACTCTATTTTCTGTCTCTAGAGATATTTCATAAAAATGAAATCAAATATTATACGGACTTTTGTGTCTGGCATTTGAAATGCGTCCACACTGTAGCATTTATCAATACTTCGTTCTCTTTTATGGTGGAATAACATCCCACTTTCCAGATGTGCTGCCATTTGTTTGTCTCTTCACCAGTTGGTACACATTTGGGTTATTTCCATTTGTTTATTTATATAATGTTTCTGTGACTGTTCTAGCACAAGTTTTTTTGTGGGAAAATTTATTTTTGGTTTTCTTAGGTGTGTATCTAGGAGTGGAATTCCAGGGTCATATGGTGACCGTGGGCTTAACTTTTTGAGGAGCTGCCAAACTGTTTACTACAGTTTTCCTACATCAGTTTTTGTTCTCACCAGCAGTGTATGAGGATTCCAGTTTCCTCCACATACTTTTTTTTTAATTAAACCCATCCCAGTGGATGTGCATCGTGCCTCCTTGTGGCTTTTATTTGCATCTCACTAGTTACTGATGCTGTAGGGCACATTCTCACCTGCTTCCTGGCCGTGTGTATCTTCTGTGGGGAAATGTCTGTTCATGTGCTTCAGCCATTTTTAAAATATGTGTCCTTTTGTTACTAAATTGTAAGAGTTTTTAAATATATTCTGTATGTTAGACTCTTAATCTCATGTATTATTTGCAGTTATTTCTCCAACTCTGTGGGTTGTTTTTTCACCTTCTTGATAGTAACTTTTGATGTATAAAAGTTTTAAATCTGGGCAAAGTACAGTGCATTTTTTTCTTTGGTGACATGTGTCATAACTAAGTTACTGTTGCCTAACCCAAGGTCACAAAGATTTACTTCTGTATTTCCTTCAAAGAGTTTTATAGTTTTAGTTTGTACACTTAGTTCTTATTTTTTTAATCCATTTTGAATTAATTTTTTATATTTTGTGATGCTCGTACAAAGCAAAGCTTTTGCCATTTAGAATGTGCTTCCCAATAGACAGTGAAGTGTATCCAAATATAATAGTTTGATTGAAAGTGTTCCTAAGTAATAAATGGAAAATTCTTTCTGAAAGCATCTCTCTAAAAGTCCCAGAATTAGTTTATAAAGCTGCACATTTTTGTTTTACAGTGATGACATTATTTCAGAGGCTTTCTAATAAAAGTGGAATGCTTGTAAGTCACTCATTTTGATCAGCTTTCAGTAAATCGACATTTACTTAATGCCATCTCAGAGATGACATGTATGCTTCTTTGATATATCTGCTTTGAAATACTTCTTACGCTGTATGTGGCTTTTGAGAACAAAGACACTTTAGAACCATCTATTCGTTTTCATTCTTCCCTTCAAACAACTCTGGTTTTGAAGTTAGTTGATAGTTTTTATTTCAATACCGTTGTCTAATTATCTCTAATTATTACACTTGCAAAGTATTGTACAAGTGTAGCTTGAAGATGATAATCTTGGTAGATTATTGATATGTTCTACCTATTCTCACTTTAGAAGTAGATGGTGATAGATTCTGGCTCACTGGTTTAACCAGGTAGAAATACTGTTCTCTTCTCTGATGCCTCTTCTCAGAGACTGGTGATGCATGGTACCTAATAAACCATCTAATGCATATAACAGAGACAGTGATCAACAAATTAATAAATTAGGCCTCCATTCATGCTTAAATTATTGAAACTAATTTAAATGAGATGTTCTATTTTAATTAAAGTTTCTGGTACCATAGTTAATGAGACTTGGAACTTCCACTAGAGCATTTAGCTCTTTCTTGGTGATTAGCTTTGATAGTGTAATTATAAACAGAGCCCTAATTAATTAAGTTGCTGACCTTTCCCCCAGTTATTTATTTATACACATACACGTGAAATGACTTGCTACCCTCATGTTAGAGATACATTTTATAAGGTAAGCAAATTAGGAATTCTCACATTAAGCTGACAGCTATCTTTAACAGTGGAAATTTGTATAAGAATTTAGTAATTTAGGTTTTTCCTTATTTAGATTTCATATATTGAATGACTTTTGAAATGTTAGCATTACATTTTGGCATTCAGAAAGAAATATTAGCAGGAGAATTTGAAAATAATGATATGTTTAGTACAGTAATGATTTCATAGTCCAACACAAAGAGTATTTATAAACCAACAAACATGGATGGAATTGATACTGAACCCAGAATCTCTGCAAGAATCTCTGACAGAGTCTGACAGAGTTGAACAAGCCTTTAAGCAATAATAATAAAATTATTTAAGACCTGAAGACTTTAAAATTAAACCTGATTGTCGTCATTGACAAGGTTGCCATCTAAAAGTAAAAAAACAATCTGATTGGCTGGAGATGTGTATAGAGGGCGTGGTCTTTTCCTGAAAAATGCCTGAGATCAGGGCAAAAGCTATAGAAACAAAAAGTCAAGAAATAAGATCAGAAGGGAAGAAAAGTATAGTTTATATATTTAAACAGGTGTCCAGGCCTGCAAGACTGAAGTGTTGATGGAAATACAAAGGGTTTTCTCTGTCAGAAATACTCTTCTTTTGCAGCCTGGGGATCTTCTTGTCAAATGTTCTGTTGGTGGGGGAGCCTCGTTTCTTTCGATTATTGCATAGAAAGTTCCCTGGGAGCAGGAAGGTTGGGCGTGGGTGGGTGGGTGGACATTTTAAGCTTGTTGCCCAGAATGCCTTTCAATGCAGTTAGTACGCTCTAGTTTTCTGAATTTAAATCACTTACATAGGCTTAGATTTGTCATTGTACTTGTCATATTTTAGCAGATACATCGAATTGGTGGTGGTTGTTAATGTTGATAGATTATGTTTGAACATTTTCATAATAAAAAGGTAAAATATTCTCATTGGCAAAGATTTGATTTATTTAAGACTTTCAAATAAATCTTAAAACTTTCGAACCAGTTGAGACTGTAGAGATCATTTACCTCTCTTTTTTGAAAAGATGTCAGAAGACTTGCACTTGAAGCAGTTATTAATTAAAGTGGAGTTGAGACACCTGACTTCAGCCTCATGCTCTTCAGTAAGATTTATGCCTGGAAATTGAGAAATGACTGCAAGTACAGAGAACTAGATGTGGGGGGAAGAGTATGTTCTTGAGAACAGAGGACTAAATCTTCAGTCGTGTAAAATGTCCCTGTTTGGGGGGGGGGGTGATAGAAAGGGAGATGTTTCATTTTAGGACTTTTGAGTTTGGAAATTGATCTAGTTCTAGTTGCTAAATTTCTGACTGCTGAAATAATTTAGTTCTCAAATATCAGAAAATTAACTATCAGCAATATACTTAATTTCTCAGTATTCTTTATGAATAAAACAAAATTTCTCTGGCTTTATTTCCCCCACCTCCAAAAAAAGTTGTAATTACTTTTTTTGTAATTTACTTAATTACTAAATTTTAGTAATTAAGATTCTTAAGAGATAATGCAAATAGTAATGAGTTGAAGAATAAACTTTTACTGTGAACTATTGTATTTTCTACCCAAACTGACGTTTTCTCATTGTAAGAGGTATCTGCTCTATAATGGACTTGACTATTTCATGAGAGCCAGATAGATCAAGATAGCTTCAAATGTCACAGAAGTGAGACTGACTTTTTTCTCTTGGTGTATGACATTGCATTCATTCTAATATCTCTTTCAATATCTTGTGTAGGGATGTAGGAAAATAT
The DNA here is from genome assembly GCA_963574355.1 of Loris lydekkerianus. Taxonomy (NCBI): domain Eukaryota; kingdom Metazoa; phylum Chordata; class Mammalia; order Primates; family Lorisidae; genus Loris; species Loris lydekkerianus. The sequence continues at coordinate 96,264 of CAUYPK010153449.1, read as the reverse complement.
TGCTTGGTGAGAAAATACTATTTGTAAATTATAAGTGCCTTTGCCTATAAGATAATTCAAATGGTGCTTTTCTTTATTTAGACCTAAACTGATTGTAATGCACTTTGCCGCAAAGTCACATTAATTTTAGTGCACCAGCATGCCTTGTTTTATCATACTTTGCTTTACTGTGCTTCACAAATAGCGCTTTTTTTTAACAAATTGAAGGTTTGTGGCAGCCTTGAGTCTAACAACTTTGTTGGCACCATTTTTTTTTTTTTTTTCAAACAGCAGGTGCTCACTGATACCAAAACTAGATAAAGACCGTACAAAAAAAGAGAAAACTGCAGACTAATTTTACATTGAACATCAATATAAGTATCCTCAAAAAAACATTAGCCAATTGAATTTGGCAATATATGAAAAGAATAACAAACCATGACCATGTGGTGCTTATCCATAGAATGTAAGACTGGTGTGGTATTTGAAAATAAATCAAGGTAATCCACCATACTAACAGTCTAAAGAGAAGAATCACACAATCATATCAATAGACAAGGGGGAAACCCCACATACATTTCACAAAGGCAATGTGTCTATTCATGAGGAAATTTCTTGGCAAATAGAAATAGAAAGAAACTTTCTCATCCTGTTAAAGGCAGCTGTAAAAATCCTGCAGCTACCATCAGACTTCATGGTGAGAGACTTGGATGCTGAAGCATTCCTTGAATGCTTTTAAGATTAGGAACAGGCAACATTGTGCTGGAATTCTTAGCCAGTGCAATAAGACAAGGAAATAAAAGACAGAGCGATTGGGAAGGGAGACATAAAATTGTCCTCATTGACACATGACACGATTGTCAATATGGGAAAAAACAAGGAGTCTTCCAAAAAACAAACAATAAAAATCCTATAAATCTTGAATTTAGCAAGATTGAAGGATATTAGGTCAACATGCAAAAATCAATAATATTTCTGTACACTAGCAATGTACAATTGAAAACCAAAATATAAAAGCCAATGCCATTTGTAAAAGCACAAAGAAAAATGAAATACTTGGGGGTAAATCTAATAAAAACAGTGTAGAGGATCTGTATGCTGGAAATTACAGAACTGCTAAGTTGTGATTTATTTGGTATGTAAACTATTTTATTCATTTGCCATTAGGGTTTCTCAACCTGTACTCAAATTATATTTTAGAAGAGGTTCCAAAGTAGCAAATCATTTTTTATGCATTTATCTTTATGTTGTATACCTACAAAATAGATGTACCAAGAGACCTTTTTAAAATATATATATACCTTCAATCTATTTTAAAAACATTAAAGGAATTTCAGGTTTTAGGTTTTTTTCCTAACAAAGAATGGATTATATTCATAATGTAATTCATCTCTGTCGATAATTGCTTAGAAACCATTATAGATATGTCATATAACACTTCACTTCGCTAGATCCTGCTGTGTGTGTCAGCTCAGTGATTTTTTAATTTTAGTTTAGAAGATACAGAATGATACACATTTTCTGTAAAGTGCGATTGAATATCATCTCGTCATTTTTCCGTTTCTTTCTGATTTTTGGTTTTTCTCATTTAAGCTTTATGGTTCATTTATCTATTCATTGTAACTAGATTGTGTGTGTTCATTATTTAATGAAAAAGCTCTTATAAAGTTATGCCTGAAGTTCAAGTGAGTACCGTATATTTAGTGTTCTGCATCACCAGGAGACCAGGTTGTTACAACCTACTGTTTCTGAGGCCATAACCGACGTTAGTTTTATACTTTTGTGTTTGCACATAAAGATTTTAGAGTGTGATCCCCTGCAGATTGTGAGCGGGCTAAACACTCAGGGGATGACAGTAAAAAGAAACTCTTCAATTTTAAGAACTAATTGTCTTCATTACAAACCCTGATAAAAAAGACACACTGTGATCAATCAAATCATTAAGGGGTTGTCTGGGCACAGAGAAATAAAGCGGTTTAGAAAGCAGTTTATTCTACTCAGTACCTTAATCCAGACAAAGAAATTTTGAATGTGCTGATTAAATTCCTAGTTGATAGTAAATTAATTAGGATAGTTAATATTCTAGAAAAGCAGAATCAAACTCAGAATTATTTGGCCATTGAAAACAATTGCCTTTAAAGCAGAGTAAAATTAAAGATGAATTTAGATAGTATACTTTGAGACAAAATAATTATAAAAATATCTGAGAAAGGAAGTTAACCAGGTGGCAGTACCACCTCTTCCCTTCCTCATCCAGGGCTAAGACTGTGGAAACGCGGAAACAGCCTGGGCAGTCACAGCTCATGGTGAGAGAAGTGCCCCTTTCCTACCCTTGCCTGCTGTCTGCTCAGGGGCATTCGGTCCAGATCCATTCTTTTCCCTGGTTTATATCCTCGTGGCTTCATCTGTTTTGACCATATGTTCTCAATGTTTTTACTTACAATTTCCTCCCATGTAATTGATCTGATAGTGTCCACTTACATTCTTTTATGTTACAAAGAAAACATCCCCTTACTTTTTAATCTTTTTAATCGTGTCTCCCCTTTCTTTTTAATCTTGGCTCTAGTTTCTGATTTCTAGTTATTGCTAAAAACAATGATAAAAGAAAGATTTCCCAGAACCCTAACCGACCACAAACTAAATAGCAAGTGTATTATTATTCTTGGGGAAAACCAGAAAAGCTCAAAAAAGCCAATCCCATTCCGTTCTGTCGTTTGAGACTGAACATGGAATCTTATCTTTATATGTTGTATTAAAACAATTATGTAATAATGAACCTGTCCTGTGTGCCAGGAGCTATTCTAAATGCTATGTGCATTTAACTCATTTAATTCTCCTAGCAATCTCAAGAGGTGGGGACTGTGGGTAACTGATTTTACAGGTGAAGTTCCCAAGAGGTTAAGTCAGTTACCCAAGGTGACACTGCTGGTAGCCAAAGGCAGAGCCTGAAGTCTGTCCTAGATAATCTGGCTCTAGACAGTCTGATACCTACCCACTACCCTACACCACCTGCCATGACAACTGGCACTTAATATCCACCACAAGAGTCTGACAAGAATAAATGGAAGAACACTTAGGTAACAATTAAAAAATCTTGGCGTGGTTGCCCAATCTTGTTGGGAGGGTTAAAGGAATTTGGATTGTGCAAATCTAGGGAGTTTAGGGAGAAGAAAATATGAGGAGTAAGTTTATTGGGTTTTAAACATATTAAAGATTTTTTTGAAGAAATTAATGAGAATTATATGTTAATTGAAGATTCATCAAAAGAAAGGCAGTAAAGTCCAGTGAGGAGGACTTATGTTATACAAGAGTAGTTAGGTCTAAGGAAAAATAATTTGAGAAGTTATGAAGACTAGAGCCCAAGAGATAAGTCTAGAATGGATGACTCTGTTCAAGGTCACAGTGAGCTACTTGACTTGTGATTATACTTTGCCCAGGTAATTTTAAGCAGATCTGCTCCTTCATAGTTCGTCTATTGTTACTTAAAATGCCAACAGAATTTTAGAACTAAGACAACTAATTCAACTCTCATACTTTACTGACAAGAAAACAGAATCAGAAATCAGACATGTGTTATCATAGGACTATGTAGTAAGAGACTGAACTGAGTTTTGAACCCAGGTCTCCTGATACCATGTCCAGAGGCAGGCTGCCTTTTTTTTTAATAGCAGTGGAATAAGAGAAGGGGGGTATTACAGGCACAGAAGAGAATATTCTTGGGAATTTCTACCTAATATAAGGAGATTGCTAGGGAGCTAAATGGGAGAAGGCTGAGGAATGGGTGCACTGATTTATAAAACATTCTTTTTCTTTGCGTAGTATGAGCCCAGAGGACCTGGTCGGCCCTTGTACCAAAGAAGAATTTCATCTAGCTCAGTCCAGCCTTGTTCTGAAGAAGTAAGCGCTCCTCAAGACAGTCTGTCTCAGTGTAAAGAGCTCCAGGACCACAGTAGCCAGTCTTCTTTCAACTTCTCATCCCCGGAGTCCTGGGTAAACACCACCTCACCTGCTCCCTATCAGAACATTCCGTGCAATGGATCCAGCAGGACAGCTCAGCCCAGAGAGTTGATAGGTAAGACAGAGTTGGTGGTGGCCAGACTCGGGAATTTTAACTCCTTAGCTCCTGGGTATTTATGAACTTTTTCTTCTACCTTTGCCCCATTTGCAGTGTTATCTTTGAACAGTATTTAATGCCCATGGCTCACAAGTGTGTCTCAGGTATACTTATTAATTCAGGACTATATTGATTCCATATTTATGGTCTGGAACATTAGTAGATGTACATATATCTATATTTGAAAACTGATCATTTTGGCCTGTGAGTGAATGAAAGAAGAAGTGGAACTTAAAATGATTTCTAAATAGATAGAAATACCTTCGCTTGGGAAAAGTTTCTGGTTTATTTTTGTTGTTTGTTTCTTCAGGGAATTGGTATCAGTTGGTTTCAGTATCAGTTTTCAAGGGTTTGTTATCAATAAAATGTTGACAGTTTGCTATTTAATAGAGTACAGCTATGAGAGAAACCAGCAAAGTGTACCATTTTGGCATTTAGAAATCCTTTGTTTATCCCTTAGATTCTACTAAACTGAGAACTCCATTGCTAAAGAACACAAAAGGCATAAAAAGGATAGGAACAGACCAGGCCTCTGAACCTGTACTGTACATTAGGAAGTCTAAATCATTGAACATGAACGCACTTTTATAGTTCCTTTATTCTCTTTTTTATAGTGAATGTGAAGAAATTAATTACACCATTTGAGTTCTCTGATTCCTTCTTTTGTAGGCTAGACATTGATCTTTGTGAGTAAGTCTGAGATCTTTGTGTGGTCAATTTCTGCCTGGCAGCATCAACTTTGTATTTGAAATTAATTGTGTTCATCTTTAGAATGTGAATCTATTGTTTCTGGAACTGACCCATTTTTGAGTATGTCCCATACAAGCAAGCATATTTTTAGAACAATAGACATGGTAGGGCAAAAAAATTTAAAGATTTTGCTTTTGTTTCTTGGTAAGAAACATTTTCATTTTAACCTTTAAGCATTCTTTAGTACCTATTCAGTGTAAGCTACTTAATTTTGCCTGGAACTGCTTTGTAATTTTACGATCTGACATAAATACACTCAAGTTAGCATATTCAAATTTCCCGAGAAAAAACTAAATTATGTATGAGTGATGATAATTTGTTATTTTTGGTTGTTTTGATAACATCATTTCTCCTGTTTTTAACCTAAGTTTTAGGGTAGCTGTTGACCCAAATGAATAAAAATCTTCAGCTGAGCTGATAAAGTAGAAAGTTCTTGAACAAATGCCCAAAGCTCATGTCATTTATGGCGTCTTTTCTGCAAATACAAAATGATTGTTTTCTTCATTGCTTAGACAGATTGTAGTATTTTTTAAATTGAAAGTAACAGTTCAGTGTTAAACAGTTAATTCAAAATCACTGTCCTGAAGCACAACTTCTTAGGTTCTCTTTTAGAGAAATGTAGCAGTGGTGCATCAGACCGAGTGTAATAATCACAGAAGAGACTTGGCTGAAGTTTGAGGTTTATATCTTCAGCTTGCAGAACACTTCTTATATGAATTATATTGTCTCGAAATTTAAAAGAGATCATTGTGGTTGATATGGATGTGTTTTGTCTACAATTAAATTGTAAGCTTGAAAGCAGTGACCATGTCTTTGACCTTTCTGAACTTTGAATTCCATTTCATCACCTTAGGCTCTTGGTAAATTCTTGCTGAGTAAGGAGATAATGAATCTAGATGCTTGGAATCAGGGGGTGATCGTTTGCACTAAGATTAGATAGAGATGTGTATTATGTACAATAGTATTAGTTGTAAGATTAGTAAAATTCGTAACTTTAGAGAATGGTTTCTCTTGTTGAATCTTGATGATAAATTAATAAAAATCTTACATTCATTTCATTGTTAGATCAGAATTGCAGGCATTAGGTTAAACTGCCTCTAAAAACTATTTTCTAAGTATTTATTATTTAATTGAAAACTTTTTTTTTTTTTTTTTTTGAGACAGAGTCTCACAATGTCACCCTCGGTAGAGTGCTATGGCATCCCAGCTCACAGCAACCTCAAAGTCTTGGGCTTAAGCGATTCTCTTGGCTCAGCCTCCCAAGTAGCTAGGACTACAGGTGCCCACCACAATGCCTGGCAATTTTTTTTTGTTGTTGATCTTTTTGTTCCTGTCGCAGTTGTCATTGTTTAGCAGGCCGGGCTGGTAAATGGCCGGTGTATATGGCCAGTGCCTTACCCACTGAGCTATGGGTGCCACCCTGAGAACATTTTAAACCCTTATAAAAATGAGAACATGGTTAAATAAAGCTTAATAAATTAAATAGAAATAATAAGTCCTTTAACAACCAAAACCATGTTTTTTTATATATTATTTTAGACAGTGTAGATCACTTTTATATTGAAATATTTGTTAAACTGATGTTCTTAAAAGCAATTGTTTTATTCACAAAATCAGTGACTTTTAAAGGGAAAAGTGGTAAGTGTTCTAGAAAGAGTTAAATGTTTTAAAATAATTTTGAACTATTTTATGAATTTTTAAAGTTCTAAAATAGTGCTATAAAATTAGCACATTGAGTAAATGAACTAATAAGACTGAAAAATGAAGCATTCTCATCTTAACCTCTGAATTCTAGTTTTATGTTATACTGAGCAGCTGTGTTGCTGATGTTAAGATGCTTTTAAAACTTTATCACTGGATGTGAAATAGCTGCCATTAAGCGTCACTGGTGAGTTTTAGAGTCTATGAGTCATTGTAATTTGGGTTTCAAAAAGAAATTAGCAGGATTTCTTATGGTTTCTGTTTTTTTTGTGTGTTTGTTTTTTTTTACTTACTTTGAACTCGGATAGAGCAGCTTCACTAAGTATCTGAGATCAAAGGAGGGAAATACTGTGTCTGAGTTCCCTGTATTTGGTGATTATCTTAAACCACAGCTGATTGTAAGAATCAGAAACCAACACAAACTAGCTCAAGTAAAAAGAGTTTTACTAGAAATAGGTCCAGGAAGGCCAGTTGGATTCAGGAGGGGATATTTTCTGGTATCTATATATACTCTGTGTAAGGTACACAGCACAGAGTGCCTGACCCCTGACCCGGCTCTCAGCTACAAGATGTGGTGATCATAACATCTTCCCCGGGACCCTCTGGCTTCTTCTGGGTACTGGCTCTTCTCTTCTGCTTTTCTTCATAGATTAGTCTTCTGATGGCTCTGCCCAGGTATTTTTAAGTGGCTTTGGGTTGCCACAGTACCTTGACTCCGTGTAGTCCAGCTGAAGGTCTCAGCTTCTCCATTTATCTCCATCACACACACACTTCTGGGAGAAGGAAGCTTTGCATTCTTGGCTCAGTTTAGATCAAGAATGAGCAATGTGAGTGGAGCACTTTCTGTAAGACATAGACATAGGAGTGAGGAAACAGTCTTTCACAGTCTATGCAACACATTAATTAATAGCTCATCAATAACAGTCAATATTAAATAACATAAAATCAAGTGCTGAATGTGCAGTGTGGACACTGTACCCTTATAGATGCTGGAGTGGTTGGAAGAAAGCTTGGTACAAGGTGGTCTAACTCACAGCTCCCTCTGTTGTCTCACATTAGACTTCTAAAATATGCTTCCCATTCTTGTTTTGGTATTTTCACCTTTGTAGTGTTTCTACCTCTTATCAGTTAGTGTAAAGGTTAAGCCATTGTCACACACCCTAAAATATAGTGGTGTAATTAAAGATAGAAATTAACTTTTCTCTCACTTAATTGTCAGGTTTATTCAAGCCATCTGAATAGCTTTGCTTCACAAAGTCAAAAGAAATGCAAATTATAACTAAAAAATGCTAATTGTTTACCTATAAGTAGGCTAAGATTTAAAAAAGTAACACCATTAGTGTTATGATTGCATAGGGAAATGGGCTAACACTGTTGGCTGAGTGAAATGGGCAGCGTCTTCCTGGAGGTCAGTTTGGATATAGTTATCAAAAGCTTTAATGGCGTATATACCGTATGGCCCAGTCTTTATACTCCTAGGAAATAGTCTTGAAGATTTAGAAATATTTGGCTGGGCCTGGGGACTCATGCCTGTAATCTCAGTGCTTATGAGGTCAAGGGAGAAGGATTGCTTGAGGCCAGGAGTTTGGGATCAGCCTGGGCAACATTACAGACCCCACCTCTAAAAAAAAAAAAAAAAAAATTAGACTATGTGCCTGTATTCTTAGCTACTTTGAAGGCCAAGGCAGGAGGATTACTTGAGTGAGGAGTGAGGAGTTACAGTGATCAGGTCACTGTACTCTTAGCTTGGGTGACAGAGCCAAGGCTTTTGAAAGAAAAAACTGTAAGATTTATCACAGCCTGTAAAGATGAAAAATTGGCTACAATGAAAATTTCTAAAACTAAATTTAAGAGATTGTCTTAAAATATTCTGTGTTAAGTGGTATACTAACCATTTAAGGCTTACCTCTGATATTTGGAAATGTAATTACTTATTTTTTTTCTTTGTGCTTTTTCTGTGATTTCCAAATTGTCCACAGTGAATATGTATTATGTCTATAATCTAATACATTGTTAAATTTTTAAAAGATTGAGAATCAAAGCAATATTTGAAGACAAGCTATGGTTTAGTGAGCAGTAAAATTAGTTAGAAAAGATGGAGTCAATTTTAAAGGATCTATACAGGTAGATTGTAGGAAATGGGAGGTGGTTGAGACCCATCTCCACCCCCATTCCATGTTACTCAACATAGATTACTAAAAGATGTAGCATTTTAAACAAACTGAATGTGATGGGATTAGGACTTAGGTTAAAAATAAAAGCCTGTTGACCTTGAATTTGGATATACAGCTCATTTTTATTTAAGAAAAAAATGTGCCTATTTACAAACTATGAACTGTTACTGTAATAAATATAGAAGTGTACAGTTACACAAACTAGTTATTTCTCAGCAAGCCTTCAGATTTGACCTTTAGTTTTTGTTGTTGTTGTTGTTGAGTGGTAGAGTGATGTGGCATCACAGCTCACAGCAACCTCCAACTCTTGGGCTTGGGCGATTCTTTTGCCTCAGCCTCCCAAGTACCTGGGCCTACAGGCGCCCACCACAACGCCCAGCTATTTTTTGTTGCAGTTGTCATTGCTGTTTAACTGGCCCAGGCCGGGTTCGAACCCACCACCCTCTGCGCCGTGGCTGGCTCTGTAACCACTGTGCTATGGGAGCCGAGCCTAACTTTTAGTTTTTATGTGTCAGCTGTTGCAGTTAACACAGTTGTTTCATGTGTTTCTAAGACAAGAAGCTTGGTTGGATGTATTGTGACCTCGGTGTCCTGTGGCAGAAGTTGTCTGTCCGTATGGCTGTGCTGTCCCTGAATTGCTGGAGACGAGAGTCAGTTATGACACCGAGTGAATGAGATGCATGAATAGCGCTGGGCTCCGCCTAAAATCAGTGTCACTCTTCTCTGTTTTTAGCTCCACCCAAGACTGTCAAACCCCCTGAGGATCAGCTGAAGTCAGAAAACCTCGAGGTGTCCAGTTCCTTCAACTACAGTGTGCTGCAGCATCTCGGCCAGTTCCCACCCCTCATGCCCAACAAGCAGATTGCGGAGTCGGCCAACAGCAGCAGCCCCCAGAGCGCTGGTGGGGGCAAGCCCGCCATGTCCTACGCCAGCGCTCTACGGGCCCCTCCCAAGCCCAGGCCCCCTCCTGAGCAGGCCAAGAAGAGTAGCGACCCTCTGTCTCTGTTCCAGGAACTCAGCCTGGGGAGCTCATCGGGCAGCAATGGCTTTTACTCCTATTTTAAATAATCACTTTTTTTTCCTCAAGGGAAAATGTTTTAATTTCTGTTTGTATCAGTAGAATTAAGGTAGTTGGACTTCATCTATAGATGCACAGTTCCCTTTGTTTTAATATTAAATATGTTTCACTTAATTGCTTTGCTGCTAGACTTGCAACTAATTTTTTAAACGTATATTCCATTATTTTGCATTTTTGATGTGAGTCAGAATTTTGACAGCTTTTATGTAGAATAAAAAATATTTTTAAATTTGTGTATTGTTACATATGTTTGCATCAAGCTAGCAGCTAAGAGGTTAATTGTGCAACTATAAAAAAAAAAAAGAAAAACATTTGTCTAAAATGTATTTAAAAAGAACAAAAATTGTAAGTAGCATTTACATTTATTCAATAATATTACCATGTGCTGGGTTTCTGTACCAGAAATGGCCAGTTGATGTACAAATGTATGTTATTTTTGCTTAAATTCATTTAAAATTTTTTAAAATAAAGGGGCAGCATCTTCTAAATACTTTAAGTTTTACCAGCTTTTATTTTGGTGATATGATGCTGCATTCTAAAACTTTTATAGTTTTAGACTATGTATGGTGTGCTGTTGTAATCTCCATCCACCGTAGGATAGAGTTAAAGGCATTCTTTGCAGGTGTATTTTGTATGCCACTGTTTTTTTAAATGTGAAAAACCATTGGCATACTTAGTTATTTTTTGGACAAGCTACACTTCAAGCTTGGTTTTAATGTTAATTTGATAGTGTTTTTTTTTTTGTTTGTTTTGTTTTTTAAACAAATCATGAAGCTGAAAAATTTTTAGGATTGTTGGTGCTTAGTAGACTTGATAACTATTTTAAAAATGCGTGAATTTAGTAAAATCCTTTTTTCTCACTATGCATGTGTAAATGTTTGTAACCTGGCTTTCCCTTCTCCAGTGGTAAAGAATTGTGCCGCTTTAAGGTTTGGGTTTTTTTTTCCCCTTCCAGTGAAAATTTTGGTACCTTATTTGATGTTTACATTAAAAATGTGACATTCTACATGGCAATTCAGATATTTTGCTAGCTTTTTGTTTGAAGAACATCATTAAAGAAGAAATATGTTTGTCAGAAATGTATCAAAATTCATCAAAATCTGGGGCAGAAAACTACCCTTGTTTTTCATGTCTTTTGATTCTTCTAAAATATCCCTATTGAACTTGTACAAAAATATAAAATTTAAAGAGCAATCTTAAATATTCTACAGTCTAAAAATTGTTTTGAATGAACTTTGGTAAAATCCAAAGGAAAATGTTACCCTCTTAAAACTTGGGGTCTTGTCACACGTTCAAAGCAATGCATGTCCTTACCATTTTCCTGATCTTGTAGTACTAATTTTATATTTCAGAGATATCTTGAAACTACAATATAAACTTCTTAAAAAAATAAGACGAGACTGAAGAACATTTCAGCTGAACCCAACTTTAATGATGGTCCATTCAAAAATAGTTTTTTGGAAGACTACTTTTGATAGGCCATCCTGTATTCAAAGAACATTTTAAAAACTGGGTTGAAAGTGGGAGGGATAAGGAAAAATTACTTCTCTTCTATGATTGGAACTGAGTTTTTGTTGGCCAGCTTCAACCCCCTTTAACTCTTAGACAATTTGGGATGAAAAGAGTGCCTTTGGTTAATGGTTAGCAAGCGACAGGACAAGTGAGCTATGCTTCTGTTACTCAGCTCTGCCTTTCTGCTCCGTGTGTGCAGTTCACTCGTGTGTGGCTTCATACTACAGGCCGTGTGCCTGTGTAAGGTGGCGCGTATGGCCCTGTGGACCGCAGACATGTTAATGGTTAGCATTAATCACAGATGGAAAAATGAGCCAGCAAGTCACAGCCCCGCACTTAGCGATGTCAAATCTCACTCAACATACTGTAGTCAGAAGAAAAGAAGAAAAAGTTTTGCCATATAGCTGTGTATTTCCAACTCTATGACAAAACTCAAGACATTGCCCGAAACTCAAGAATGAGAGTTAGGTCTCCCTGATCTGAGGATATCTCTGAAAAATAAGTTGCTCTTCAGTAGTGATCCCCACACCCCATCCCATCCCACCCCAGTAAGTAGGACTAGAAGAACGCAAGCCAGGTGAATGTGCAAAGCATTTTGATAGTGTCAGGATAGAACTGTAAAGTTAGGGCTTTCAGTTAACCCCTTGTCATGAGGTTATGGCCTAATTTTCTGTTTTCCATACTTGAATCTTTAAAAAAAATATCAGTTTTAAAATTATTTATATTTATATTTAGTTAAGAGTCATGGGGTCATGTGTACACCCCACCACCTTATATAAATACTATATTGATGATGGATGCTTTGGATAAGGAAGCTGTTAAGTTGTTGTGACATCCTCATTCTAAGCAGTTATTTCTAAAAAACTAAAAACCGTAGCTACTTTTTAGTTCCCTGCTCTGCTGTATGTGTCTGAGTGTTCCTCACTTCCTTCCTGTTCTATGCTATGTCAAGGACTTAGGTGTTGTTTCCATCTGATCCTCTTTAGATTCAGGATGAAATGCTTATGTTGACCTCTCACAAGCTCACTCTGTCTCAGCATTACTCAATGCCATCTTTCCAACTGCGCTTCTAAGAATTTGTTATTTACACGTGGTATCTTGGAACAGTTTTGAGCAAGTTTTCTTGAAGAATCATTGCAAGTTTCTCTTGAAATGAGGCTTGGCTTATGATGAGTACAGTTGATGTTCTTTGGATATTATTTGAGTAGAAGTATTAGCAACTGTTCCATAAATCAGGTCATTAAAACATAACTTATTTTATATACTAGGTTCAAGCTTAGAGCCCAGATGGAACCCTTTAAATATTTGTTTTCTGAAAAACTTGGTAACTCTTGGCTAACACCAAGTATTACCAACTTGCTTTTCTTCAGAACAGATTTCTTCTAAGTGAGGTGAATTGTTCAGATGATGTCTTTTTTACTTCTTTGTTTTTTGTATTTCTCTGAAGTTTCCTTTCTTTTTTTTCTACCAAAATTATTTTTTATTCATTTTATTTTTTGATTTCAGTACTACTTGAGTTTTTTGTTTTTTTGTTTTTTTTTTTTCCTTTTTTAACCTTACAGAAGTTGTTTTGGGTGGTACAGTTTGTAAAACAAGAGTAATCATGCTAAATCTTTTTTTCTCCCCGATATAAAAATGAATTTTTTTTTTTTTTTTTTTTTTTTTTGTAAAGTTTGAAGAGCCTCATTTCATGTAGCATGAATGTTTTCTGGTGTTTTGGTTGCCAATTTGACACATGCATCGCCAGATTATAGCAGAGCTTTGTTTTTGATTAATCAGTAGTTAATCACTGACCGTTTAAACTAACATGACCTTAATTTTCTTTTCTTCACACAGGTTTGCTTTCCATCCAAGCCGTTTTGCACACGAAATAACAAACTTCTTTGTGTGTGTGTTTTTCTTTTTCGTCCGAGTCTGAAATAAGTTCAGGTGCAGTGTCAACAGTAACTGATCTTCTCATTTCAAAGAATTGCAGAACTAGTAAAACAAGCATTACATAATTAACACGGCAGTCTCTGAGACCTACTTACCAAAATATTCTCCTTGTTTACAGAGACACTGACACTGCAGAGAAAACTAATTGAATTTCCTAACTTTGAGATAATTAATACATAGTATTAGGTTGCTCTAGTGTAGTTGATTTTATGTGTTTAAGATTTTTCATCTCCAGAGCAAAGCTGTAAACATAAAGAAAAAACAATCTCTAGCCACCTTGGCTAAGAGTCAGGCTGTGAAGAACAATTTCAAGATGAATTTTCATATTTTGACTATTGTTAAGCAAATTAGATTTACTGACATCGTTGTTTAAAAAGAGACACCTGTTATAGCATTGTCTTACATTTTTTAAAAAGAGAATCCCAGAAAAAGTCTATAAAAATCCAAGGTTAAAAGTGTAAATATATTGAGATGCAAATTGCTGCTTTAAAATGTTACTTAGGTTCCCCATCCTCTTTATTCCTTCCCGTTCCTCAAGGGTAGTCAAATTTGCCTTCATGAGTTACCAGACATTATCTCTTGCTAATATGTGAAAATCCTTCATTTCTAACATCACACTTGTGTCTTCCTGAACCTCAAGGTGAACGTCTTAATGGATCTGATTTGTCTCTCTCCTTTTTGCCATCTGATCCACATGGGTAATGTTCTATGATTTCTTGTTCAAAATCTCATGTGGTAGTGTCCGTCACGTATTATAAAGGCATCTTGAAAGAGTGTGTGGCACGTTCGTCTGCAAAGTGCTTGTTGTGATAGGCTCCTCACGTTTCCCATCCACTGGAAGATGGACATTTATTTGCTGAGACTTTACCATAAAGCTGCTAAGTTCACACTTATTACTCTCATACCTGTTTAATTAGCAAATTCCAAGACTGTTATTCCAAGGAGTAAATCTGACTAATAATGTTTAACATTCTTATAAGACACATTCAGAAAAGGGCATTATATTATTACTTTAAAGTAGAATGTGAGATTAAACAGATTGAAAACAATTTTAATTTAAAATTTAAAAATTTTGAACCAGTTGAAAATATCTCCTTTGGAGTAAACTATAAGGAAACAGTCACCAGAGTTTCTGAAATTTTTTTTGAAGAGAGGTCACTAGTAGAAGAATCTAGACTTAGAAATGAGAATTGTGGTTAAATCCCAAACCCAGTTACGCAGTGGTAGTCTAAAGCGTCTAAAACTGGAGTGTGAAGAAAACCCAGAGATATTCATATAGTTTCAGTAATCAGAGTATTAGACCAGACTTTATTTGCAATTTGTTCAACAGAGAGATTTTATTTTGATACAAATATTAAGCATAAAGCATAGTAAGTTTTATATAATTCTATGAGTTCATTAAACAATATTATGAAATTTTCATTATGTTCTTGGGGAGTCTTAGCTATTTCTACCTCATATATGAGGTCTCTTCTGTATTTTATTTTGCATACTAGCATGTGATTGCCTGCCTTAGAACTATGTATAGGAGGGGAAATCAATATTACCTTTTAAGAAATTTTTGATTTATGAAACAATTGTTTTCACTAACACCTTTTTAATATTTGAGAAGGGGGAATGTGGCAAATTCCATAGGTATCAACACAGAGCAGAAGTCACTGAGTAGTATCCATTTATAAATCTGTCCTGTTTTAAGATTTTTAGAATTGTGAACAGGATAGAGCGATGATTCTCAAACTTTTACCCAGCATCAGACTTACCTTGAGGTCTTGTTAAGATTGCTTGGACCCCATCCCCAGAGTTTCTGATTCTAGTTGAGCCTGATCATTTGCATTTCTAACAAGTTCTCAGGTGATGCTGATGCTGCTGGCCAGGGAACCACACTTGGAGTGAGAATCACTGACCTGATGAGTCTCCCACGCTGAAGGTCTCAGAGACCTAAAGGCTGAAGGTCTTTTCAACCAGGCATCTATTTACTCAGCATAAAAAACTGAGCTCTTGAGACATTTTTATAATTCTGATGCCACGAGTAGAATATTCATGAAGAAAGATCTCTGTCCTTTGGACCGGCTGCCATCCCTCCTCTTCCTCACCCCTGCCGGGGTCTGTGCTGCTCTTCCACAGCGGGTGAAGGAGCTTTGTGATTTCTAGGGTGAGCTTGGTTTTGTGTGCACCGCTACTTGGGCTTTGGCCAGGAAGCTGTGCCCTTGTTTGGAGTGCTTAGAGTCACTATTGATGACCCATACACATGGAAACGAGAATCCTGGGAAGAAGCCATCAGAATGTCACGAGAATGCACTTTGCATTTATCGAGGCACTAAAGTACGGGAGTCCCTGTCCTAAGATGGCAGTGACGTGGAACAGTGAAAAAATAGATAATCCCCCAATAATGTATTCTTTAGCTTTTATGTCCCCCTCCCCTTGGGGGGAACGTGAGAGCAAAAGATTTGTTTTTCAAATTATGTGTTTCTCAGGTTAACAAAGTTATCTTAGCTTCTCTGTGCCGTGCCAGCAGGTATTAGGGAGAGCGTGAAGTATACCTGGCAGAATATGAGTAATTGTTATTGATTACTTTGCTACCTTAAAAAAAAAAAATCTATATATGTTTGCAAGCCAGTCTAGGGGGATCTACCATCCACACAGCATGAGTTGTTCATGGATCATAGGTACACAGGTATGAGCAAGTTATTTTTGAGAATGAAACTGCCTATAATATAATAAACCTGACAGGTCTTTGGATATTTTTGAGTTTGCGTGTTTTTGTTGTTGTTTTAATATTCACCCTGGACTGCACCTTGGGGGTATTGGGCTCTGCTTTTGGTTTTTAGTTTGGTGTTGAATTTACTGAGATACTAGAAAGAAAAAAAAAATTATTTTCAAGGAAACAGAAGATAGAATGACTTAGGCGTAGAAGTCACAAGACGGCCATGGCAGAGTGCCCAGCTCTGGAATTCTTAGAGCAGTACCTCTACTTCAAAGGCGTGCTGACCTTTGGTGAGGATTGTTTATATATCAGCACAGGTTCCTTTATGCAGTCCCAGCTTATTGGGAGCTTTGGTTTATTTACACTTTGCTTTGCACGATTCCTTGTATGTGAAGACCTCTTTATATCTTTCAGTAGGTCAGAGGGCTCTTTGGTCTGGGTTAAAGTCCTAAAGTGTCAGTTACACCTGAGAATGTTTCTCCGCCTCCCCCCTTACAGAGGAAGTGACCTGGATATTCACAGGTCCAGACCATGCCAGCTTCCTACAAATCCATGTATGTGACATTGTACTGTATCTGATTCTGTGCCACTCATTTCACCTGACTCTTGAAAACCCATGAAGGTACTGGTTATATGCAGTTGGTGTATCCTAGGTAAATACCGTGATTACAACACTTCTCCTCTAAATTATGAAGGTAATGGGTTTCACATTTTATTAAAGGGTCCTGCTATTGGTGACACAGGATTTTTTTTTTTTAATGCTTCATAAATATAGTTCTTATCTAAACTTGTTAGCTAACTTCATAGGATCAGTTACTTAGCAAATTCATACTGGGTCTTTTTTTGGAAAGTCTTCCTAAGGGAAGCTGTATAAAACTGAGGTGGTCCGTTTTTCATCTCTTCAAAGTACCAGTTGTACAGCCATCTAATTAAGCATAATTTATGGGAAAATTGTAACAAAATTATTTTTTTCTTTGCAGTAAATGATACCTCATCTAAGAGGTTCTAATACCTAAAAGAGTTTATCCTTAGAAGTAAAAGATGACTTTGTACCATAAAATAACCCCAAAGCCACTCTCTAGGGTTTTTATTTTCTTCTTTCATTGTCTTTTCTAACTTAGTTTTGGAATTACGTTAGCTACTTCGGTTCCATAGAACACGTTTTCAACTTTGGGGGTCTACAGTTCCTACCGTGTGATCATTGTCTCAGTGAAGTTCTTTTGTTTTAAAAGATTCATGGTAACACAAAATGTATTTTACTGCTACAACTAAAATGTATTTATAATAAAATGCCTTTTTAATAATTTGGAGATGTGTTTATTATGTGTGAATTGTCATTCTCTGCTTCCTTTCACTTTTAAGACGAAAGGGTTGACAGAAATTAAGGGCAGCACTTTAATTTTATTGATAATATTAAAATGGCAAAATCAACTAATGCGACCGGGAACTCAGTTGTGAATCTATAGCTCTAGTTTCCAGAAATTTGTGTTTTTAGTTAAATCCTCACATTTCAGCAGGAGCATAATCCTTAAAGGCTTACAGTGCTGCCTCAAAGTTTACAAGGTCACCGGTGGTCAGTGAGCCCTTTTCAAATCGTCATTCAACTTGGATGTTATGAATTTTTAAAAATTGTCTGGAATTACTCTTAGTAAGTCACTTAGTTAATATTGGACTTGTGTGGCCTAGAATTTGAGAACTCATCAACCTGCCTTATATCAATATATTATGTAGGCCTTATATGTACTTCACAGTAGTGTATGGCAACACTATCCAAAAAAAAAAAAAAAAGCTGGCTGGCAGAAAATGGCCCTGAGTCAGGATCTTATTTTTGTTAGGGAAATAATTCTTTGCACCTGCCACAATGTGATTTTGAGAAGGACACAGAAGGTTTTGTGTGCCCTGGCTATTTTATTTTTAACATCCTATTAACATGGCACCATAAATCAAGCTTGAATATACTGTGCTTAAAATTTGTAAATTGAAGTAGATAGGATGGCCAGTTTTTTTAATAAAGATAGTTTGTAATTTGTATTCATTGTGGTGAATCCATTTTAAGCTAGATATCTTGCTTTCTTTGAGTTGATAAGATACGACATAAATCTTCTCTGGATTTTGGGAAGGAAAACACTTCCTTACATATAAATCAAATGGATTTGGAGGACTCCTTGAGCTGCTCTGTGCTGTAGATGAAGTAACCCAGGGCCCAAGAGTTGGTGGGAAATGCTAGTCTGACTCCCTCGAGGGTTAAATGCTGCCACGCCATATTGGTACCGTTTAAAGCATTTTTTTCTGAGAATGGTAGTAGTGTGAAAGTTGGTGTGAAAATGTAATTGATAAAACAATCACTTCCTTTCATCAAAACTGCACAGTGGAAATTCTGCGTGGAGTGCAGGCCAAGCATGGGGGTGCAAAGACACCCACGGACACATTGTGTGCAAGTGGAGTGTTGTTTGCACTTGACTTAATTAAACTGAAACATCCAGCTATGCCGTAGATGGCTTTAAGCAGCCAAGGAGCCTTTAGTCTAGAGTTGATCCTGCTGCTTGGTTTACTGCCCTAACAAATCAGTTCCCTGATGCATGGAAATCCTCCTAAGATTGGGAGAGGCCCATGACTGATTGCGTTGTCTCACTTCCACTTCATCCTCCTGACTGCTCCCAGGACCTTTCTGAAACATCAGATTTTGCCAGTCTTCGTCCAAAAAGCTGTCAGTGGTTCCCCATCACATCCTAAATGTCTCAGCTGTGGAGGAGCCCCTTCCGCCCCCAGACCTGTTTCGAGCATTGCACACCCCAGGCTACAGCAGATCACCCACCACGACTTCCTGGACAAGCCCTCCGCCTTCTTGCCCATCTCTTTCTTTGGAGCATGCCCTTTGGCCCTCAAAGCTCCAAACCCCAGGGACACTTAGCAGAGATCCAATGAATATTTAAGATTCTGTACATCTCACCACCCAAGTACTCCTCAGTTGAAATTAGCCCCTTTTGTCTCTGTGGTTAGAGACCCTCTTTCCAGTTTTTGTGTGATGGAGCCTGTGAGCTTCTGGGTGGCAGAGAGCATGTCCTCGAACCTCTAAATGCCAGTGCCAACCTTGTGCCTTTTACAAGGCAGGCCTTCAATGAACATTTCCTGAGTTGGAGCCCAGGATCTGGGAGAGAAAAGCTTAAAGACGCTCTCCCTTCCCCACTGGAGTCCTTTGCCAACACGGTGTGGCCAGATGACAACACTTGGCAGGAGTGATGGTCTGGGGTGAAGGGGGAACAAGCTTTCCTGTGGGGTGACGTCCCCACCCACTCCACACAGCTCTCTGTGCAGCAACAAGGCATTAGCATTCACGAGTATTTGTCTTACCCCGTATCACTGCCGAAGCCCTTCCTTTGACAGCTTCACCATGGTTATGTCAATTCTGATGGATGCTGCCTGCTTTAGCATATCCTGGTCCGTGGGCACACACCTAACGTGCAGAGCTCTGGGAACGTGATGAAATCCCCCTTTGTCTGAAGCTCTGGTTGATTTTAAATCCACAGAGGAAGGTAATTAAATCGAACAG
This sequence comes from Loris lydekkerianus, assembly GCA_963574355.1. Taxonomy (NCBI): domain Eukaryota; kingdom Metazoa; phylum Chordata; class Mammalia; order Primates; family Lorisidae; genus Loris; species Loris lydekkerianus. The sequence continues at coordinate 76,767 of CAUYPK010153449.1, read as the reverse complement.
AAGCTGCAGCTTGCAAAACCCATGGTATTATCCCACTCTTAGCTCATTAAAACTGCTGCTCTGCAAATTGGTTTGAACCTTTCAGGAAATTGTGCTGCTAATCTGACAACAAAGTGGCCCTGGTTAGGTGATCCTGAGGAGCCTACAAGGGTTCCGGAAGGTGGGTGGGGCCGGCTGGCCACTGGGCTCCCTGAAGATGCCCCCTGCAGAGGGAGCCGTGGGAGAATGTGGTTTCATCATTAGCTCCCTGATCGAACAGAAACACTGGTGACTGTCTGGATGCAGGAGCAGAGACCTTGCAAAGGAAAACTCGGAAATGTTGCATTTAGTCCCCTGAGTTTCGTTTCCTTCATATGCACAGGAGCCTAAAGGGAAAGGTTTGAAGTCATAAGAGTAGGTGGCCTTGTCTTGGCACCCAGTTAAGTCCTCAACCCCGCCAACTGGTTAAGCCTTTCCTCTGTTTAGAATTCAGGCATTTGCCTGTTTTGGCAAAGCTAAACCAAAGTGGGCATTCTAGGCCCAGGCTTCCTTTCCTAGAGAAAGTTCTGCAGATTCAATCCTCTTAGCATTGGAGCCCCGTTGAAAGCAAGTCATAACCTGGCACAAAAGTAATGAAATTACTGGGAGGTGGGTAAGCAAATAGGCTTTATCTCCATAAATCCAATCTCAGGCTGTCGAGGACCTCAGTAACCCAGCTGGGCTGGTCTGGCTAACAGCGTGTTGGAAGATCAGCTGTTTGGGGGGGAAAATGTGATCTAGTCTGATTAAAGATGGTTTTTTACCTTCTGGGAAATCTCTGTCTTCTTAAGGCTGTCAGCTTGTGTTCTAGCTCAGAAAACTCATCTCAGAGATGGAGCTGTGGGCTCTGCTGTGGTGGGCACACCTGGCTCAGTGCCATTAATCCGACTCAGGCCAAGTGGGGCAACAAGTCACCCTGACTGCAGACACCTGTGGCCGGGGAACGGCACCCAATGAGCTCTTCCGTGCTCCTTTCTTGCTTCTAGAGACCTTTCTGCTCTGTTTTCTGAGTCTTCTAGGCAGCGTCTTGGGGCCTTTCTCCCACCACCCTTCTTGGGCTTACACAACGCAAACATGGCCCGGGGCCAGAGGAGGTTCTAGCCACAATGATTCTGAAAATAGTACAGCCCTTGTCTTCAGAGAGCTTATGATCAGCAAGGCACACGGGTCCAACAAGCATCACCAGGATGAGGTAAGTTCTGGGAGTATGAACAAAGCATCGATCACCATGGACGCTGTACTGAGGGGCTGGAGAACGCGTCACCCCGTGACATCTGCAGAAAAAGTAGGGCTTCAGTAGGTTACAGGAGGCAAGCCACATGCCTCTCTGTGCTTCCAAGGACCCCTCCCAAATCTGAACACATTTTACTTTAAAATCATCCGCCATTGAACTCCAAGTTCCTGAAGGACAGACCAGGAGTTATTCTTCTTTATCTCCTAGCCTAGCATGGTGCCTAGCCCAGCACACACTATTGATAGTGTGGTAGATAGAAAATGTCCCCATCCTAATCCTCAGAACCCGAGAATATGTGTCCATATCCTAATCCCAGGATCTGTTACTTTATATGGAAAAAGAGACTTTGCAGGTGTGATTAAGAGGATCTTAGGGAGATTATCCTGAATTATCTGGGGGAGGGGCGGTGTAATCACAGGAGTCTTCGGAGAGGTAGGCAGAGGAGTCAGAGACAGAGAAGTAAAGGCGTCATTGAGAAGCAGAGATAGGGCTCAGCTCCCGTAGCTCAGCGGGTAGGGCGCCCACCACATACACCCGGCCGGCGAGTTCGAACCCAGCCCCGGCCTGCTAAACAAAAATGACGACTGCAACAAAAAACTAGCAGGGTGGTGTGGCGGGTGCCTGTACTTCCCGCTACTTGGGAGGCTGAGGCAAGAAAACAAAAGAAACAGAGATAGGAGTGATGCAGCTGCAGACGGAGGGAAGCTGGCATCCTCTAGAAACTGGATGAGGCAAGGAAGCCTGAAGCCTCCAGCAGGGACCGTTTCTGCTGACATCTTGGGTTTTGCCTCATAAGCCTCATTTCAGACTTCTGACCTCCAGAGAAAAAGAGAATAAATTTATGTTAAGTCACTAAATTGGTGTCATGTGTTACAGCGTCAGCAGGAGATGATCAAACTCAGGGATATCCTGTGTGAGAGAGGTGCCCCCTGGCTGGCATGTTGGAGAGACGACGTTCCCCAGGGTGGCCAGAGGTCTCAAGAGGCAGAGAGGGTAAGAGAGTCCCTCGGCAGTGGTCTGGGGGACTAAGATGATGGGATGGTTGGGGAAGTCATTTCCCAAGTAGAATCTATAAGGCTTGGCCCAGTGAGCAAGACAGAAGTCACTCAGAGGATTTACAGCCACACTGGCTTAGGGCAGTAGGGATAAGGACACCAGTGACATGAGGGAGCAGAAAAGGCAGAGATGGTTTGGTTAAGAAGAGTGATGGGTTGGGTTTGGACTTAGGCACTGGAGGTGGGCTTAGAATCCCTGGGGAGCAAGGGGCCTGCAAAAAGCAAGGCCATACGCTGGATCTGCTATCTGCTAAGAGACAGGGGCTGGGAACCATGGTCATAGATGCTGAAGCCCCAGGAATGAATGGAGTTCCTTAGTCACTGTGGTGTGAGAGGGTGCCTCGGAGAAGACCCCTGAGCTGAAGGGGCAGGAGTTAAACCTTGTGCAACGGAAATTTGCATGAAATTTTACAGAATTTTAAGAAGGAAACAGAGGTCAAAAATACGAACTGCTACAGAAAAGTCTAGCAGGATGTAGCTGGCCAGTGTGAGGCTGCTGGTGACCACCGGAAGGACAGTTTCAGTGGCATGGTGGGGGCAGAAGACAGACTGCCTGGCTTGAGAACTGAGAGCCAAGTTAACCAGTGGTGACCAGAGATACAGAGAATAACTTCCAGAAACGAGATTGAAAATGAAAGGTCTGTGGTAGATTTAGAAGGGACCTTTACCACCCATCACCTTCTTGCCTCTCTCTGCCTGAGTCTCTGCGCCATCACACATGTCACAGATACGCGTACCTTCTCAGAAGCCTCCATCAACACCCCTAAGATGAGCATCGTGAACTTTATTTTAAGGAGATCTTTAGTTTTTAAACTCCTATCAGCTTTAATTGTGTGATTGGCTTCACCGAACATAGCTAGAAAGAATCTTAAAGATCATCTAAAGATCAAATGTCCGTGGTTTTTAAAAATGTTAGGCAACTGGATCCTTTTTCTTTAACAAGATCGTGTGTTGGGAATGTAAATATATAAGGCAGATTGGCATTTTACTTTTATACATTTACTTAGGAAATACAAATTTATAACAGCTTCTTATAAAAGCTATTCATTAGAGCAATTGTGGTATTCTGAAGAACACAACATTTGAAATAGGAATTTATGGAAGACAGATAGTAGATCTAATGCTGATAGCTGAATCAGACACTATTTGGTTTTGATTGGACAGGACAAGCAAATATTGTGATTCATAAAAACAAACAGCAATATACTTGCTTGTACCATTTTATCTGAGCAGACATGCAAAGGCCTGAATTTTACAAAGACCAAAACAGAACAAAAATTCTAATCTCTGAACCACATATAAGAAGCTGTAATGTTTGCAGAGAAAGAGCTGAAGAAACTTGTTTGAACTAAAGTCTCCTTGGGAGATAATTATGGCACAGGTTTTAACTCTTTGGAAGGCTCAAAATGAGAGCACCGCGCTGGTGTGTGTAATATACACAGGCGCATGCCAGTTTTCATACGAGTTAGAATAAACTGAAACCAGATCTCTGCCCAGCTTATGAGGGACCTTTGGGAACCCTTAGTCTCTCTGGAAAATTGGGACCCAGTGGGAATGAATTCACATGATACAAAGAGCTAACAGCTCAGTTCTAGAAGCAGAAAAAGCACAGTTTTGAGTCTTTGCTCTACCACTTACTAGCTGTGTGACCTTGGGTTAGGTGCACAGCCATTCCAAGTCTCTGCTGCTTCACCTGTGAAGTGGGAATACTAATAGTACCCAAAATGTGGGGTTGTCTCGGAGGTTAAGAGAGAACTTGGGGTTGAGTGCTCCGCCTAATGCCTGGTATAGGTTAAACGCTGTCATCAACCTCACTGCAAGTGTATTTCGGTGGTTCTTCCCAGACCATAGGACCATTTCTTTGTATTAATAGACCCAGAGAACAGTAGCGCTGGAGGAACATTAACCATGAGCCAGTCTACTGTGTATAGTCTAACGTGAGCTGGTGTGACCTTGAGAGATGAGGAAACTGAGGCCCAGAGAAGTCTTACAGCGTCCATCTAGAACACTTCCTTCTCTACCACCAGGCCTGTGCCCTACAGCCCAGTACATGGCAGGGGCTCAAGGACGTGAGTAACTGGGGGTAGGCAGCCCCCTCCTGAGTCTCTCTGCCTTGCCTGCTATCACATCTGTCCTTGGTTCTCTGACTCCCACTTGCTGAGGCCACATGGGCCGTGGCTGTTTTGTTTCCCTTTCCTCGTCCCCCCCACCCCCATGGAGAGGGTCACCCATTGTCACCTCTTCGCCTCTTGGATGCTTCTAGGTAAACTGTGTCCCTGTTTTTATCGGCTTCATCGGTGCTTTGGGACATGTGCTTGGTTGCTCTGAGACTCTGAAATGTAGCATCAATTTGCTTTTGAACACACCCGCCTAGCTGGGCGGGGTGAGAAAGGGGTTGGCCATTTAAGTCAGGGCCTTGGACGCATGCTTTTTGAGTTCTTTATGATCAGAACCAAGAACTCTCAGGCTGTGATTCTGCAGACAAATTCCCCATCCCCCAGGATTACCCTGTGAGCCCAGAGAGGCAATTCTAAACCCCAAACGATGAAAATTTCCAAGAAATCTGGCCTTTCACATTCTGGCAAAAATTCTCATTGAGAGCAAAGTCAAAAGAACAGAAAGTGTCATTCCTTGTGATGGCAAGACCCTTAATTAACTTTCTTCACCAGGTAGGATCAATGCTTCACGTGGGGGTTTAATTTCTGGCCTCAGTGGCTGTGATTGAGCGAGAGTGTGAGATGAAGGCTTGGGAAGGCTGGGGCAGCTGGATCCCAGCCTGAATTCCAATCATCGGTTTAATAGATATGTTCCACACCATGGATTTATTAATACCTTGTCTCCACCGCTAATCTTTTCTGAAAGCAGGCAGGGTATAAATTAGAAATGGATTTGTAGATAAAATATTTGGTCAAAGGGGGGGCAAGATACCATCAGGGCAAATATTGCAGTAGGATGTGATTAAACCCTCTCTTCTTTAGGGCAGCCAGCAAGAAATAGAGGTACACAGAGACCCTTGAAATGTTCAGTGTCTAGAAGGAATTAAGAGCCAAGCTACTTGGGCGGCCCTATCATATGTTAGCCAGAAAAAGAGTGAGACATCATTGCACCTTCCCCTATAGCCTGGGAAGAAGCCAAATGAGGTTGATAAGAGGCTTGGTTAGACACGTAGGAAACCATCAGCCTCGGTTCTAATTTCTGCTCTGGTGCCAGTTAATCAAGCAAGCTCTGCTCTGATCTTCAGCTTCTCCTCTGTACAATGGGGTAACTATGGCTACATGCCAGTGCTATACCCACGCATGGGAGTGTGACACAAAAGGAAAAAAATCGGTAATATGGATCCTGTCTCTATTCAATTATTTATTATTAATTTTAAAAATGGTATTGTTTCACATTCATTTGAGGATACGAAGAATCAGGTTACGATGTTTGCATTTGTTAGATAGAGTCCCTCTTACAATTGTGGATCCCGTCCTATTTAAAATTTCAATATCATGTTCATGGTAGATACTTCACATTAATTTTGATTTTTAAAAATACTGCCTTTAGAATATATCCCAAAGCCCTGAAAGCAGAGACTCGGAGCACTGCAATTCATAGCAGCATTGTTCGCAATAGCCAAAAGGTGGAAACCACCCACGTGTTCATCCAGGGAAGAACAGGTAGACAATATGTGGTGTCCACACACAAGGGGACATCCTTCAGCCATCAGAAGGAAGGTGGTTCTGACACCTGCTACAACTTGAGGACATGATGCTAAGTGAGACAAGCCAGTCACAAAAAGACAAATACTGTGTGATTCCCCTTGTCCGAGGGACCTAGGAGGTCAGGTTCATAGAGACAGAAAGTGGAATGGTGGTCGGGGGTGAGGGGGGTGGGGGAGGGGAGAAAATCGGGAGTGAGTATTTAAAGGGTGCAAAGTTTCAATTTGGGATGACAAAAAGAGTTCTGGAGACGGGCAGTGGTGACAGTTGCATAACCACGAGAGTGTACTTAACACAACGGTAATTTTATGTTACATGTATTTTGTCACAATTTTTGAACAACATCACACTGCAATATTGATCTTGATGTCCTAGTTATTAGCCCTGTATCTGCTACTTTCCTTACCTTGGGGAAGACAATGGATGTAAAAATGCTAAGAAGGTGAAAGTGTTATGGAACACCAGAGTTTGGTGACTGTTAAATTCACACACACTTAAACAAGAAGTGAGATCCCCGTGGATTTGAGAGGCCGGCCTCGGGCAGTAGAGCAGATGGCACTGTTGCTCTGTGGTCGGCCCATAGCTGCCCGGCAGAGCAGAGCCTGGAGTCCCAGGGCTCCTCAAACTGCAGCCCGCGGGCCACATGAGGCCGTGTGATTGTATTTGTTCCCATTTTGTTTTTTTACTTCAAAATAAGATATGTGCAGTGTGCATAGGAATTTGTTCATAGTTTTTTTTTTTTTTAAACTATAGTCCGGCCCTCCAAATGTCTGAGGGACAGCGAACTGGCCCCCTGTTTAAAAAGTTTGAGGACCCCTGTGAGACCCAATGTGCAGGCCTGCGGCCCTCAGCCAGACCCAACCGGGACAAAGCTGACCAACTGCCTGTTCCCATATCCTTCCTGGCAAGCAGCAGTTGCTGGGATGTGGGGAAAAGTTTCCCTCATTGACTCAGTTGATTTGTTTGTTGGTATCAGGGTGTGTTTTGCTTCTGTATGTTGTTTTCTCCACAGAGGCGGGGGCAGACGCCCTCCACTCTCTGGTCTGCATCAAGATTCCGTAAGTCCCTATCAAAAGACCTCTGGGAAGCCGAGTGTGCTCTGAGAAGTGGCTATTGCACTCAGAAGTGTGTGTGTGTGTGTGTGGGGGGGGGGGGACGAGAGACACAGACATCCAGGGGGAAGTAAAGCATGCACACCACCCCCCAGATGGCTGTCTGTGGGCTGAAGTCATCTGTCTCCCTTCTTACTCATAAGCGTTAAGTCCCCAGCTGCCTAGGACTTCCATTTTCCTATTCTCCTTTCTCTGGAGTGAGTTTGCGCCTAGACTTGATCTTTGCATTTTGGGGACAGTCCCCTCTGCCACCCCTCCAAGTCCAGCCCAGGCCCCTGAGATCCCAGAGAAGAATCTTTGTGAACCCAACCATGCCCACTGCCCAAGACTCATGCTTTTTTCTTCTCAATTGTTCTAGGGAAGTTGAAGTAATGGACAAGTAACTTTCCTTCACTCCCCAGATGGGAGTAGCTGAGATTAATGGTCTGATGAGTGTATGGCTTCGCTTCAGAACAGGGGTCAGAAAATATTTTCCATAAAGGGCCAGACATTTTTTATTTTGCAGGCAGGAAGATCTCTGTTGCAAATACTTGCTGTCGTGATGAAAGCAGCCACAGAATGGGTGTGGTTGGAACCCAATAAAACTTTATTTATGGATGCTTCGATTTGAGTTTCTTATAATTTTCATGTGTCATGAGATTTTTTGTTGTTTTTTTTTTTTTAAAAGACAGTGTCTCACTTTGTCACCTTTGGTAAAGTGCTATGGCATCTTAGCTCACAGTAACCTCAAACTCCTGGGTTCAAGTGATCCTCTTGCCTCAGCCTCCTGAGTAGCTGGCACTACAGGCGCCCATCACAACGCCTGGCTATTTTTAGAGACAGAGTCTCCCTCTTGCTCAGGCTGGTCCTGAACTCCTGAGATCAGGCAACCGGCCTGCCTTGTCCTCCCAGACTGTTAAGATTACAGGCGTGAGCCACCATGCCTACCTACTCTTCTTTTGATTAAAAAAAAAAAATTAAAACTGTGAAAGCCACTCTTAGCTTGTGGGCCACACAATAAAAGGTGGTGGACCAGGTGTAGCCTGTGGGCTGTGGTCTAGAAGAATAAACTTCAAAAGGAATCTCTGCCATTCCAAGCAAGAAATATAAGGGTCCCATCTGCCAACCACATCTAACTACTACTTCGGAAAGCTAGCTAAAAACCGAGGGTTCTGGAAGGCAGAAGAGTGTAAATTGTGGCACCCCCGTTGGGCCTGAGTGACTGCTAAGCTCTGTTTCCTCATGTTCTCTGCAACAAAAATCCAGCTTCAGAAATCAGACACCTGTGGCTGGCTGTTTTAGCGCTGCGTTGGCAACTGCATGCCGGCGACTCTCGAAATAATCCCTCCTATTTTTAACACCCTTGCTTCATCAGAAAGTTTCTAGTTTCTCCGCGAAACAATTCCAGGACCCAGAGATACAAGTTGGAAGTCAGAACCCCTAAGCCACATGGGTTCCCCCCTTGTTCCCACAAAAGTCCTCAACATACCTGGGCCACACATTTTCCTTCTTTAAGGTCAGGGGCCCCTGGGCTGTGTGACCAGAGATCTGAGCAATTTTTATGCAAGGCACAAGTTAAAAGCAAGTTTTCTGAGAGCTTTTATTTTAAGCCACAGTCAGATTCTACCCAGTTAAAAATGCTACTCAGGGCTCCTGAGAGCCAAGGAGGGGGTGTGGGGCTCACAGGAGAGGGTGAGAGGGGTTGGCTGTTGACCCGGAACTGCCACTTGAGCACAGGTCCTCCCTGGGAAGTTTACAGAGGACCTCTGGAGCCAGCTGATCTGAGACAACCGGCCAAGTGGGGACACGTCCAGCTTCAGCGGGAGGCGGGGGCTCCAAACTGTCCACCTGGGCAGGTATGGCCTCAGTCCACGCCCTCCGGAGGAGCCTGTCACGGCCCACAGAAGAGCTCGGAGCGGGGAGGCGGCCTGCGACTGTCTGTGGCCTCGCGGGCCGACAGGGACAGGGGAGAACTCCCGTCGCCTCTCTGGAAGGTTCTGGGCCCAAGGCCTCGGCCCCCGCGGGGCTAGTGCTCGGGCTCGGCGTCCATGCAGGACTCCCAGGGGTTCTGGGGCATCCGAGGCAGAGAGAAGAGCAGCAGGGCCAGCCCCCCGAGGAAGAGGAGGACGAAGGCGGCGCAGGCGCAGGCGAAGGACCAAGAGTAATAGTACTCGATCCACACAGTGTCCTGGCTGTCGACCATGCGCTTCACTGACTGCCGCATGACCTCCACCGAGACGAAGATGCAGAGACCTGGGGACAGATGGCGGCGGGACTCAGCGCTGCCGCCCAGGTCCCGGCTGACGTCACCGCTCCTCCCCCACTCCCGTGTCCCCTGCTGATGTCACCGCTCCTGGCCCCCATCCCCCACTCCACGGCTGACGTCACCGCCCCTCCCCCACTCCCATGTCCCCTGCTGACGTCACCCCCTGGCCCGCATCCCCCATTCCCACGTCCCCGCTGATGTCACCGCCCCTCCCTCACCGCGTCCCTCCCTGCCTGTGTCACCTGCTCCCCAGGGAATCTCTGTGCCCTCCAAGTGCCCTCGAGTCTCTGAGGGCCCGCCCGAGCAAGGTGGCTCTGAATGCAGCGGGAGATGCCCCCTCCCCAGGCCCCAGGGGCAGGGTGGCCCTGCGCACCTGCGAAGGCGTAGAACATGGCTGCGGGCCGCAGCAGGTAGTCCCTCTTCCTCCCCAAGGACAGGAGGACGCAGATGGTGCCCATGATGATGAAGCCCAGGCTGAAGATGGCGATGGCCGCCGCTGAGATGCTGTACTCTGCGGACACAAGGCCCTCAGCACTGACGTAGCCCGGCACAACAGTCCCCCCTGTCACACGCAGGGAAGCTGCCTGCCAGAGGCCGAACTCTTACTCTGCCCCGTGGTTCCGCCTGGGTCAGGCAGTGACTGGTCCCTGCTGCGACAGAGGCCAGAGGCGCATGGCCTGAGACCTTTGCTGAGCAGTGACCTTCTTCCCAGTGACAGGGCAGGAGGAGGCCTCCGCTGTGGGTGGAGTCTTGACAAGGAGCCTTGTCTGTGCTGGGTGTGGGTCTGTCAGGATGGGGGTTAGTGTATAAATGTGTGTCTGTGGGTGTGTTGGTGTTGTGTGTGTGTCTGTGTGTGCTAGTGTCTCTCTGTTAGTGTGTGTCTGGGTATCCCTGTGTGTCAGTATGTGTTAGTGTGTGTGTGTGTGTGTGTGTGTGTCTGCCTGGGTGTCACTGTGTGTCTTCATGTGTGTATTTGTGTGTCTGGGTGTCAGTGTGTCCCTGCGTGTCAGTATGTGTTAGTGTGTGTGTCTGTGTGTTAGTATATGTGTCTGTGGGTGTGTCTCTGTGTTGGTGTATGTGTCTGTGTGTGTTAGTGTGTCTGTGTGTGCATGCCCACGCACAGTGCTTGCAGTCCTCAAAGCAAGGGTGAGCACAGGTCTGTCCTCCTCATGGTGACCCTCCAGGTTCTCAGGAGAGATTTCTGGGCAAGGAGGAACTCAGACTGTCCCTGCAGACTCTGGCCCACCAGCCTGGGACCATCATGGGATCCTGAGCTCCCGCTCCACTTCCACAGTGGCCTGTGGCCCTCAGCTCACTGGGCCTATGTTCCTGTGCTATGTACGTGCCTACCAGGAAGTGGTGCTTGTCCAGCTCTCCCACAGTGCACACTGAGGAGTGGACACTTTGGGCACCTGGAGACAGAGGGCTGCTGTCTCAGGGCCTCCAGACAGAGGTGACAGGGCTGCTGCCCAAAAGCACTAGGACGGGGCTGTTCCTAGCTGGGCATAGGTCAGCACTGGGCTTTCTGGCTCAGTGGCCGGTGACCTGAGCCCCCTCCACCTTTTTTTTCTTTAGATAGAGTCACTATGTCACCCTAGGTAGAGTGCCGTGATGTCATAGCTCACAGCAACCTCAGACTCCTAGGCTTAAGCAATTCTCTTGCCTCAGCCTCCCAAGTAGTGGGGACTACAGGCACCCACCACAATGTCCGGCTATTTCTTTTGTTGCAGTTGTCATTGTTGTTTTAGCTGGCCTGGGTGGGGTTTGAACCTGCCAGCCTTGGTGTACGTGGCCGGCGCCTTCTGCACTGAGCTACGGGCGCCGCCTAATATGAGCCCCTTTTTGTCCCACACCCCCCTTTCCATCCTGGCTCACCCTTCTGAGTGGTGAATTCGAAGATCTCTGAACTCTCGCCTGGGTTGAAATGCCTGAAGTAGGAACAGTTCTTCTCTGCAAAGGAGGAGATAGCCTGTGAGTCGCGAGAAGGGGCCTGTAGGTGGGACAGAGGCTGGGTGTAGAGGGAGCGATACCATCCTCCTGGGCATCAGGGGCTCTGGCTGGCTCTCTTCTTCCCAAATCCTAAATCTGGACTGAAATGTCTTTCTTTGACCCTTAGCACAACACCTCAATGGGATAATGGAGTTGCCGAAGAGGTCAGGAGATCTTCCGGGAGCTGAGGCTAGAAGAATCAATGGGGTTCTGACCCCCATACCTGAGGGCCAGGCTCTGGTCATTTTACAGGCTGAGCAGGATGTGTGACTGACAAAAGGCCAAACACTATTTCTCAGCGGGCCTGATTCTGTCTGTCCCTCAGGGGACCTTGGGCAATACCTGGAGACATTGTGGTGGCAAGAAGTATGCCCCTGGCCTCCGGAAGGTGGAGGCCAGGGGTGCTGCTGAACACCTTACAACAGGGACGACAGACCCCCACGACATATAATTAGCCAGCCCAGAATGTCAAGAGTGTGAAGGCTTATGATAAAAGGATTTTTTTCCTTCTGGGTAGATGCCCAGTAATGGCATTGCAGGATCAAATGGGAGGTCTAGCTTGAGTGCTTTGAGGGGTCTCCATACTTCCTTCCAGAAAGGTTGTACTAGTTTGCAGTCCCACCAGCTGTGTAAAAGTGTTCCCTTCTCTCCACATCCACATCAGCATCTGCAGTTTTGAGATTTTGTGATGTGGGCCATTCTCACTGGGGTTAGATGGTATCTCAGGGTTGTTTTGATTTGCATTTCTCTAATAGATAGGGATGATGAACATTTTTTCATGTTTGTTAGCCATTCGTCTATCTTCTTTAGGGAAGGTTCTATTCATGTCTCTTGCCCATTGGTATATGGGATTGTTGGCTTTTTTCATGTGAATTAATTTGAGTTCTCTATAGATCCTCGACTGTTTATTGCAGCTCAATTTACAATCGCCAAAATGTGGAAACAGCCTAAATGCCCACCAACCCATGAATGGATTAACAAGCTGTGGTATATGTACACCATGGAATACTATTCAGCTATTTAAAAAAATGGAGACTTTAAATGCTTTGTATTAACCTGGATGGAAGTGGAAGACATTATTCTTAGTAAAGCATCACAAGAATGGAGAAGCATGAATCCTATATGTACTCAATTTTGATATGAGGACAATTAACGACAATTAAGGTCATGGGGGAGGGAAGGAAAAGCAGAGAGAGGGAAGGAGGGAGGGGGGTGGGGCCTTGGTGTGTGCCACACCTTCTGGGGGCAAGACATGATTGCAAGAGGGCCTTTACCTAACAAGTGCAATCAGTGTAACCTGGCTTATTGTACGCGCAATGAATCCCCAACAATTAAAAAAAAGAAAAAAGAGTGCCAAGGCTGAGAAACCCTGGATCAACCCAAATCCAGGCTGTGTGTTGTTTTTTTTTAATCAGAATCCAGACCCACGTGGATTCACTGGGTTCTGGACAGCAGTGTTTTCTGATGCTCAGGCAAGCTGGGAACCCCTGCTCCTGTCCCCTAAAATTGCCCTGCAGAGGACTTTCCTGAGTGGCTGGCTGGCTGGGCTGAGGAGCAGGCAGGACCTCCATGTGAGGGCCGACGGCACCATCTCATCCTGTCATTGGGCCCTTGGTATCTGTGGCTGTAGAGGCAGCCCAGACAAGACCTCCTTGGGAAGCTGCTTGGCCTCCTTTATGGTCATAAAAGGCACAGAAGGGGTGTGGCCAATCAGACCAAAAAACAGGATCTGATGGCTGTAGAAGAAGGCCTAAGCACAAAGAAATTCACGCTGATTTAAAAATACAACTTCGCTTTCAAACTAGGTAGACGTACTGTAAAATCAAAGCTTGTTCTTACTGCTTATTGAATGTAGTTTAATAGTCTTTATTTCTGATGTAGAAAGTAGATGGGTGGGCTTTATAATATTATGTTTCTTGAAAACACTAAATTAGGTTGCTTTTTATTTATGTGAGGCCCTTCATTGATTTCTTTTTCCTGTGGGCTCATGACCCTCAATAGAAAAATACGTCCTCCTCTAGTTTAGATGGTGATCAGTTTGTGAATCCATTTCTTTCCCCTCAAGGCTTTATTTGCATGATCACAAGGCACTTGATGCCTAATTTCTTCTGGAAAAGCACCAGAGGTGCCAAAGCTGTCACTCTCATCTGGTTAAAGGCTTCCTTCTGTCTGACTTAAATCTTCTATGTGCCACTTAATCCTGTGGTCTCCTATGAGTCTCCCTCCCCCGAGTGAGGATGGCTGCCTCTCTTGAGGCTGAGGGAGGAAATGACCCCTGGAGATGGGGTCCGGTTTAGCAGCAATAAATTTTCCTGGCAGTAAACAGCCTTCTCTGTGAGCTTCTATATTTAAATCACTTTCCTTTTGAACTGAGTTACCTGGGGTGTCTGACTGCTGGTGGTGATGTCAGAATTCATGCAGCTTTATTCTCTCTCACAGTATCCGGTGCTATTTTAAAGCATAATGCAAACCTTTTCTGTTTGTTAGGTTATTAGCTATAGATCCCCTTGAGTCACTGCTTCAAATTGGTCCCTGCTATGTCGTAAGTCTCCACGTGTCTCCCTGTGGACAAAGGAGCGTTTCTGTTTCATTCTTTAAGGGCCAATTCCAATTGTCAGAATTGACTGAATTCAAGTGTATTTCACGGTCAGCTGCCTCCCTGACTACTTGCAATCTATGAGTTAAAATCTTTTCCAGAGGAGGCCTGTGAGATAAGGGGCATTGAGGTCCTTGCTGGGGCACAGCTATTTGGCCCTCTGGGTTGCCAAGGTGACTCTTGCAGAGGAGGTATTTGGGTTGTCAGCCCCCTGCCACATGGACACCAGGCTCTGACTGGCACTGCTGCCAGCAGTTGAGACACATAGGGGTAGGCCTGTGTCTGCAGGAGCCAGCTGTGTGCAGGTGCAGCTGCAATGTTCCCCTTTTCTTTTCCCCTCCTTTAAATGTCCCTGAATGGGGGGTGGAGAGAGCACCCCGTGGATGAGATTCCATCTCAGGGCTTTGGGAAGCCTCAGCTTCACTCTGGTGTGGATGACCTGAGGCCTGGGGAAGGATGAGCAATGTTATCTCTTCTCTTGGATTCAGCAGATGAAGAAGGCCTTGAACCTGGGAGAAGCATCTACTTTAGGGCCATATGGACACTTCAAGTCTCTTCATGATCCCTAGTGGCCCCCATGGGGTAGGGGGCGCATCTGACCCAGGTCTCATTTGGGACAAATCTAGCCAGACTTCTGCCAGCATCACTCAAGAAAAGCATAGAGTCCCATTCAGATGGGCAGACCCTGCTGGGAGCCCCTTCATTCCCTGCCCCTGTCCCTTTGACTGGGTGGGTGGTATTTGGGGGAACTGAGCATTGAGGACAACTTAAAAAGGAAGGACATCTGAGACAGACCCTGAGGGGCTTTGGAGGAAGGGACAGTGACAGTCCTGTGCAGAGCTGGAGCCTGCCTGCCTCTGCCTCTCTGAGGTCCCCTTGCCCCGGCCCCTAGTTTCCATGACACTTGTGCAAAGCTCAGAGCCCATGGCTTAGCCTCCATGGTCTCTAGCCCCTTCACAGGGTGGAAGAAGGAAGCCCTTTGGGTAATTTCGGGGTGACAATCTGGATGATAGGAATCCTGGGTTCCTGCAGCCTCCCTTTATCTTCATAAATGGCTTATGGTGATGTCAACCCTCCTGCTTCTGTAAAACAGTGATCTAAAAATGTTAAGTCAGTTATTCCTGAAAAAATATGGTAAACTCAGCTCTCAGGCTTGCCCGGATGGAGTAGTCTTGCAAACCAAATGTTCTGGTGGAGAAAGTTACTAGCTCTTCAGAGCCGCACCTAATGTGCTAATTTCAAAGAACTGGAGCAGAAGCCATGTCTAGCTCCAAGCTGAACATGAGTTAATAGAGATCTTTCTTTGGTAGCTGGATTAGGTTATAGGATTAGGGGTACCTGTGGGTTCCCACTGCGACTGAGTCAGTATACTGGGCACTAGTGGGTGGTGGAGATTTTTAATAAGTTAAAAATAATCCTTTTTTTTTTTTTTTTTGAGACAGAGTCTCACTTTATCACCCTGGGTAGAGTGCCATGGTGTCATAGCTTCACAGCAACCTCATACTTTTTGGCTCAAGAGATCCTCCTGCTTCAGCCTCCAGAGTAGCTAGGACTACAGGTGGCCACCACAACATCCAGCTACTTTTTTGATTTTTGGTAGAGATGGGGACTTGCTCTTGCTCAGACTGGTCTCAAACTCCTGAGCTCAGGCAATCCACCTGCCTCGACCTCCTGGAGTGCTAGAATTACAGTTATGAGCCATTGCACCCAGTCTGATAATCTGTTAATTTGTTCAAAACCAAGGGAATAGTGCTTTAGAGATGAGAAGAAGCTTCTTATTTGCATTGATACCAGGGTTGTCTTTAGCTTTTTGATAAAAGAAGTTCTATCAGCTCCAGACAGTGGTTTCTGTAGGCTGTGACTCCTCCCAACCTACTGATTGAAGAGTTTTATAAAATGGGCACGAGAAGTCCTGGCACCTGACCTAGAGCTTCAAAGCAATTCTCCTTTACAGAGAGAAAGAAGTCTGATCAAGGCCTGGCCTCCAGCATGGGCTCACAAGGGAGGTGATGGGAGCCCCTGGAATTGGTAGGGTCAGGAGCCTTAGGCTCTTTCATATAGCCCCAGGCCCTGTACCAAGACTGGGAGAGAAGGTGGACTGCTAGGGATTAAGGGGACACTGGGCCAAGCTGCTGCCCTGTTCTGAAGAGGCAGAGCCTGGGTTGGGTACAGTATCTCATGCTTGTAATTCCAGCACTTTGAGAGGGTCAAGCCTAGGAGTTTTAGGCTACACTGACCTGTGACCATACTACTGCTGTTCAGCCTCAGCCTAAGGGCAGGGGATGACCTCTCTGGGATTCACTTGGGATTTCAAACACATGATCTTCTGGGGAAGTCTCTACTCTGATTCTGGAGTCATTGGAATTGACCTCAGATGTTGGTCTTTTATATGGAAGTTCTTCTGAGTCTTGTTAGGGCACAGTGGAAAAATCACTCGTAGACAACTCCTGTCCTCAGAGCCTCTGGCATTCTAACTATGGATGAATGAGACCTTGGGACACCTCTATAGTTGCATGAGGTCTTGGCCCAGCTGCCCCAAACCATGCCATGTTAAAAGCTGGACTCTGGGCTAACTTGGGTCAGAAGTTTTAGGAACTGTATTTATATGCACTTTTTTTTTTTCTTTGAGACAAGGTCTTGCTCTGTCACCCAGGCTTGAGTGCAATGGCGTTGTCATAGTACACTTCAACCTCAAACTCCTGGGATGAAGTGATCCTCCTAACTCAGCCTCCCAAATAGCTGGGACTATAGGTACATGTCACTATGCCTGGTTAATTATTGTTTTTTAGATATAGGATCTAGCTATGTTGTCCAGGCAAGTCTCAAACTATTGGCCTCAAGTGATCTTCCCACCTAGTCTGGCCATCTTCACTCTTTTTTTTTTGGTCTGTCCCTCAAGGTGGCTAATCTTAATTGACCTATCTTCATGTCCACTGGTTCATTCTTTTGCCTGCGCAGATATGCTAGTGAGTCCCTCTAGTGAACTTTACATTTTAGTTACTATAATTTTCAACTTCAGAATTTCTATTTGGTCCTTTAAAAATAATTTCTGTCTCTTTCTCAATATTCTCTATTTCATGACTCAGAACCATCATTTTTAGTTTTTTAATTCAGGTTTTCTTTTAGTTCTTCAGACATACTTAAAATAGCTGATTTATAGTCTTTGTCTGGTAAGTTCACTATCTAGGTTTCCTTAGGGGTCTGTTGACTTCTTTTTCTCCCTATGTCTGGGCCACACTATTTTAGCTCTTTGCATGCCTTGTACTTTTAAACAATATAATGTAATAACTCTGAAAATCAGATGCTCCCCCTTCTTGAGGGTTTTTTCCTATTACTGTTTAGTGATACTTCTGAATTAATTTTGTAAAATCTATCTTCTTTGTTACATGTGACCACTGAAATTTCTGTTCACCTAGTTTAGTGGCCAGTTAACTAAGATATCCCAAATGCTTGGAACCAATATTCCGCAGTCTTTCCTGTGAGGCTCTGGGCACATGTTGGACCATGACTTTAACACTCAGCCAAGCACTCTACACCTCTGCCTTAGCCTTCACTTTCTGCTTACACAGTTTGAAGGTAAGGCAGAGGCGAGAGCTCAGGGTCTTTTTAGATCCTTCCTGAGCAGTACACAGCATTGTACCTACACATGGCCTCCTAGATTTCCAGGAATATGTTGAAGTTTTGAGACCTAGAGACATTTTATTCTCCAGCTTTTTGTTTAGCCTATTGTTTGCCCCACCTGTTTTGCACTGCCTCAGGCAGCCATGACGTTAAGCAATTGTCTCTAATTGTTTTCAACAAATGCCTGCCTGGGAAGAAAAACTATTTGCCCTGGAAGAGCTGGAGTCAGATCAAAAAGAGACAGCTTTGCATGGGGGACTTCTAGGGAATTACCAGTCAGGTGAAAACACTCTTTTGGGAATGTGGCTTTCAAAGAGACTCAACACCTGTTCTGTCCCCTTCGGTGGTTATCAGCTCCACTGTGATTGTAGGATGTTTGTTTTCAAGGCTACCACAGAGCTGGGGGAGGGGAGATGAGAATAGGGTGAGTTAAAATACCACAAAGCTTGGCCCATTTTTCTTGAATAAGCACTTGCTGGATTGCTGCAATTTTCCAGAGTTCTGAAAATGTTGATTCTGACAATTTTTGCCAACATTCTCATTGCTTTCATAGAGGAGAAGATTTTAGGAAGTTCTTACTCTGTCATTTTTTTTTTTTTTTTCTGATGCCATCTAAAGTTAATACATGTAAAGCACTTCCAGCAATAGTTGGCATGTAGTGTGACATTTGCGTGCCGAATTGTTGGTAATAATAAATGAGCAAACATGTATAAACGCTCATCCTTCCTCCAGAAAAGAGTGGTCCCAGGGAAAACAAGAAGGGCAGGTGGGATGGACAAAGACATCCATTTGCAGAAAAAAGGAAAAAAGGCAGGAACACGCTTTGGAAGATTATTAGAGGAAAGTAGTGCTTAGTGTCACAAGCTTGGGAAGTATGATTCATGGCTGGCCTAGGATGAGAGGGCAAAGACAGATTCTGGTCAGACTCAGGGCCAAGAAATGCCTGCTGGTCCCCTGCAGCTGGTCCAGGCACCTCTCACCTGTCTGTCTCTTCCTTGTGTGGACTCAGCTCACTGCTTGCTCATCTACTCTGACTTTAAAAGGCACATGGTTCCACGGACCTGCAGGGAGAACTAACAGTGCGTCCCCCCATGTTGTCCCAGAAGAAGCTGCCCTGCCATGCCCTGCCCTGCCCAGGGGAGTTGGCTGGATGGTGCATCTGTTTATGGGTGTGCTCACAGTGGCTGAGGGGCATGGGTGTCTGGGCTACATGATACCCTGCAAGCACATGCCCACGCCTGTCAAAGCCCTCAGCACCAGGACTTCGTGTTTCTAAGACAGCTGTGTATTTATGAGTCTTCAGGGTGCCCAAGGAGGTGAGTGAGGCTGGGGCTCCCTGGAGCAAGCAGGGAAGTAAGAAGCAGAGAAATGAGCGGGTGGGACTTGGGCTCGCTGCCTGACACGCAGACTGCAGGGGCTTTAGGGACTCAGCTCTGGAACCCCTGAAGGGCAGGTTTCAAGGAACACCTGGTCTGATCAAAGAGGGGATAATTCTGGGAATCAGGCAGGACGTCACACACACCCTGGTCCACTGCCACCTTGGAGGGACCTCTGTGAATGGTTGTTTAGGGGCATAGTGGGCAACAGGGACGAGAAGGCCAGGTCTCCCCTGCTCCAGCAGTACTCTTTCCTCTGGCACGCGCCCTGGTGTGCTGGGAACGTGGAGGGCTCCCCATCTGCAGGATGGAGGCTGGTCATGCTGAGGCCGGGCACCCTTGACAAGGAGCTCACCTACAGCTTGGGCTTTGGACACAGGGTGGGAAACTGAGAACTAGGCTTAAATGACAGTGTGAGGAGAAACTTTGTAACTCCAAAGGGGGCTGAGCCGAGGGAGGATGCACAGAGGACCCACCTCCTGCTTCACAGATGTGCAAATTTGAGCAGCTGCTGCAGACCCCTGGCCCACAGGGGCTCAGGCCGGCATCTATGCTCTGCTATGGCTAAGTTCCAAATCCCTGAAATTCAAGGGACCTTGGATTTTCATATTTGGGGTCCCTGAAAATTCTGTAGCCAATCCTGTCCCCCCTCCTGCCTGATTGTTGGGGAACATACCTGCCAGCCCTGTGGGTCCTTTCACCCCGAGGACACAGAGTCACCAGCCTGTCTGTCTGTGCAGGGGGAGAGTGGCCAGGCTGGGCCCGGAAGGGCCTGGTCTGATGGCCCGCAGTTATTTTGTCAAGCTTCTTGTCCCATCTGCCCAGCTACCTGCTCTGGGCGAAAAGCCCCAAGTCTGAGCAGGGTGCCCTCCTCTTACAACCTGGCTCTGGCTGTATGCAATTCGGATCTTCCCTGGGCAGGAAGCGCTGGGCGGCTGTTCTGGGCTGAGGCAGAGAAACCTGTCTTCCTTCTCATGGACCAGTTTTCCTGGGGCACTGGAATGGGCAGGAACTGGGGAAGGGCAGGGGGTGGGTACTTTACCCCCAGGCAGGGTGATGGGTCCACAGGCCTTGCTGTCGTCCATGGGAATGCGCTTGGTGCAAATCCTCCACAGGCCAAAGTGGGCCGCCTCGCAGGTGGTGTTGTGGTGCTCCATGTGGGGGCTTAGCACGGCCCAGTGGTCGGTCACCACAGCCGCCATGGCCAGCATGACGCCCACCAGGATGCAGAAGAGGGTCACGCGGACCTTTAGTGTTCCGGTCTGGGACATGGTGGTCGCCGAGGCAGTGTCTGGTGGCAGCGTCTCCTAGTGCAGGTGGCAGTGACAGAGGTTACTGGGCTGGGAGTGGAAGCTAAGTTTAGTGTGCCCAGCTGAGCCAGAGGGGCTGGCCTTGGGGCTGAGAGACACTGGGCTGGGCTGAGCAGCTGCCCAAATGCGTCAGGGGCCTGAGGGAGGCTTCTATTAATGCTCGCCTCCAGGCGTGTCTCTGAGAATGGTTGCAGCTCTGGTTTCAGAGCTTTCTTCCCTTCTTGGAGCCAGAAATAATCCAGGGTGGGGCAAGGCAAGAAAGCCCTAGATGGTGACTTGAGACCTCCATGGAGTGACAGCTCAGGATTCCTGAGTAGGGAGGAGGTGAGGGTGACACCAGGGACACCAGGCTTGTGAGAATTTGTTACTCTAGGATGAAGGAGGAAGGGCCACACCTGGCCAGGCAGGGGACTCCAAGGACACTCACCACACAGCCTTCCTGTCTCACCAAGGCAAAGTGAATGAGTTCTCATCCTGGGGGCCAGGGTACCCAGGATCCTGTCTCAGGATACCCCAGGGACCCTACCCAGGACCTCTGTAGCCCACGTCTCAGTCAAGCTTCATCCCATCCTCTGCCCTGCCCTAAATTGCAGGAGGATTTCAGCGGGTTGTCAGCCCTGGCCTTACCCCACATGGAGAACATGCCCTTCTTCTTAATTCTCTTTCTGTCCCTGCAATTGGGTCCAGAAGAAAAGCTCTACCTGGGGCCCCGTGAGTCTTTAAGGTTCACAAACTGCCCTTTGAAACAGAGAACAGCTCGAAGACAATGGACTTGACAGTGGTTCTGCTTTCATTGTGCTATTTTTAGCTCTGCCTTGCATTAAAGGTGGGTGATGACAATCCTCCAGGTATGTTTTCATTCACACAGTCAGCATGTAAGTAAAAAGGAATGAGAAAGTTGATTTACAGGTGACAATTAGGAGGCTCATGGGTGCACAAATACAACAGAGAACATGCGACAGTTCGGGACCGTCCTAGGAGGGTTCTGCCTGCTCACCAACCTGCAGGTTGGTCCCAAGGCTCTAGATCAGTGGTTCTCAACCTTCCTAATGCCGCGAGCCTTTAATGCAGTTTCTGTGGGTCGAGACCCACAGGTTGAGAACCACTGCTCTAGATCCTACATCCGTTCTAGGTTCTGCCATCCCTTTGTTCTTGGTGGCCCTCACTGTGTGTATCTGAGAGGCTGGGGCGTGGCCAAGGATAGATCCCTGCATTGGGTAGCGCCTTGAGATATAAATCGTGGCCCCAGGGGACACAGAAAGACTCTACCCACAAGGTAGAGTCAGCTGGCCAGCCTTAGAATCACAGAATGTCAATAACAGTAATAGTAACTCATTTTTCAGTGCGGCACTACCTACCAGGACCCTGCTAAGACTTTACATCACAGTTATCTTCATGCCAGTCCACGAGATGAGCGCTACTCGTATTCTCATGGAGGCTCAGAGACACAAAGTAACTTGTCCAAGGTCACACAGCAGGAAAATGGTAAAGCCAGGTTTCAGAACCCAGAGCCCAAAGTTTTAACTGATGGTTGGAGCTGGGAGGAACCTTAAAACATCTATTGTGACAGGCAAGGAATCTGCAGCCCAGACAGAAGATGTGACAAACCAGGATCGCCCAGTGCACAGCATCTGGGCTGAGCTGAAGCCTCTTATCTTCCGCTCTGATCATCACAGTTCATCTGAACTTTTGCTTTTCCAAAACCTGTCTCTCATCCAGATTATACTCTCTTGAGAGCTTCACTCCCCACCTTCCTCACCTCTATCTCCCTCCTGGTCCCCACCTCTGTAGTCACCTATCACTACCCCTGCTTCAGCTCAGAGAATGACTGTCTACAAGTGGGTGGGCCTTCACCATGGAAGCAGGACAGGGCCATGGGCTCTGGGACCCATCATGCCACCCACGTGGCCCCAGCTTCAGGACCCAGGCATCTGGGGTCCTCATACCAGGCAAGCAGCAGCTTGCAAGCCAGAAGGTGGTACTGGTGTTTTAAGACAGAATATCTCACAAGAAGCTATTTAATTTTGGCATTACAAGTAAGCAAGGTGTCATTTGGAGAAATGTATTTTGGATCACCTGGTGTGGTAGGGGTGGACACTCTAAGCTCTCCGGTGCTAAGAGGCTCTGATAGTCTGGGAAAGTGCCCTGAATGGGGCACTCCACAACAGCCCTGGTGACATTGTGGCCCATCAGAAGAGCCAAGCCTTGGGTGCAGGGGGCAGCAACTGAGCAAAGCTGCTGCACTTCCCCTCACTGAAGGGCAGGTTTGTGCCCCACACAGGGGTCCCCAGTCCTCCCGCACAGTAGAAGCATTAAAGATTGATGGCCTTTTCTTTTGAAGTTCTCTTTGTGTAAATCAAACTACTCAGCCTGGCAACTGCAGGGACTGTCTAGAAGCCTACTTTCTTTCCCCTATTTACCAAAAGCTCCTTCAAACAGACTGTTTCTGCTTGCAGAGGCCACTGCCAGCTGCCTGCCTGACTCCCCAAAGGCCATGGGCATTTGCCGGAGGTCAGGCAGGGTGACAGCCACATCCTCCTCACAGATCCCACCCTTACTGGGGTGTCAGGAAGGAGGGAGGCTGACGTGGAGGGAATAAACTCGCTGAGAGGGAGCCAGCTTAGCCCCTGAGGGCACATCTCAGCAAGTCATTAGCTCCTCTCAGCTGCCCTGTCCTCACCTGTCAACTGAGGGCAATGGGTCTGGCTGGGAGCCAGTGCAGGATTGGGGTGGATGTGTCTCATCAGCTTAGCCCATGGTGGGTGCTACTGACTGAATTGCGTCCCCCTCAAAATCCTAAGTTGACACATACCTCAGTGTGATGGTATTTGGAGGCAGGGCCTTTGGGAGATGAATAGACTTAGATGAGGTCATGAGGGTGAGGCCCTCCTGGTGAGATGACAGACCAGAGAGTGGCTCTCTTGTGTTTAATAAAACACAGAGCACGTTATTCAGCAGAGCAGACAGTGGTGTGAGTGCGGGGTTGGGGAGAGCTCCCTGCAGCCCTGTTCTCCAGGTGTGAGGCTCACTAGCACCCGTGAGATGCTTTCTGCCCTGTTCATGCTGCCTGGTCCCCTCTGGCTCAGGACTCTGCTCTCCCAGCTTCCACCTTCTCTGGCAGCTTTTTCTGATTGCCCCAGCTACAGTGGGCAGCTCCCTCCCTGTTCATCCAGGACTCTTCTGAAGCCCCAGTACACACAGGGCAGCCAGAGATCTGGGTGTGGCTAAATTAAGGTGTAGCTTAGGCCTCCACTTGGGCTCCTGCTCCCCAATGCAGGGGAAGCCACTCTCCCTGTCCTTGAAGAGTCTATAAACTATTGAGGTGACCAAGGCTGTCCTGGGACAGAGCTCACCCTGAGTGGAGGTGGGGAGTGAAGCTCTGGGGAGGACATGGCCCCAGTGCAGGTGATGCCTAGGGGCTGCACCTGCCTCTCTGGGGCCCCTCCTGGGGGCTGTGCCCTCGGGCAGAGTTCTCACAGTGCACCTGGTCACCCCTAGGGGAGGCGAACACACAGGGACAAGTATTTTTTATTTTAAGACTTTCGTACATCTTTTCATGTGGATCAGAAGCATCAAAACCATGCTTCTGCTAATATTATTTCTTTAGGGCAAGACCAAAATGAAAACCATCAATTTAAAGAAAAAGATTGGCTAAGCAGGGTAGCTCACGCCTGTAATCTCAGCACTTTAGGAGGCTGAGGTAGGAGGATCATTTGAGACCAGGAGTTTGAGACCACTCTGGGCAACATAGCAAGATCCTATCTCTACAAAAAAAAAAAATATTTTAAAAATAGCTGAGGTGATGTGTGTGTACCTCTAGTCCCAGTTACTTGGGAGGCTGAGGTAGGAGGATCACTTAAGCCCAGGAGTTTGGGTTTGCAGCAAGCTGTAATCATACCACGGCACTCCAGCAGAGTGACAGAATGAGATCCTGTCTTTCCAAAGAAAGAAAAAAACGTTAAACAACTGTACTGGTACCTAGGATGTGGCAAATCTCATGCCAGTGTACTCGAGTGGCCAAAGTTTGGAGCACATAGCGGCTAGCGAAAGTACACAGGCTTTGTGGAAGAGACAGTCATAGCCTGGAACCCCAGCTTGGTTGTTGACTGTGTCAACTGTACCTTGTGAGAGGTCACCTTTCTGCCCCTGTTTTCTTGCTCACTCAGGAGGGAGGATCCTTTCTTCCTTTGGGGGTTACAATGACAGTTAAATGCAACAACGTATGCATGCCTATGGGACACATACACAGAGACTTGATGTATGTTGCTTCAGGACAAGCCTATGGGACTTCACAGGGGCAAGGCATCTGTAGTGTTGGTGCCCGTGGTCTGGACGGCACCAGGAGACATCTTGTCATTGAGTGGAGCAGAATGACAAGATAATGGTGATTCTCTCTTAGCCAAGAGAGTAATCGTTTTATAAGCACATGGAAATCCTTAATGACCCTCTTCCTTATTACTCTCACTCTGGGAATGATTGTGGAGGAATTTGACAATGACAGTAGTTCCCAAAGAATGGGTAGTGATGAAGCGGGGGAAGTATTATTTGTGGCTGTTTTGCCATTAATTCATTCACTAAACATTTATTGGTCACCTTAGCGCTGTCAACATGAGTAAGGCACAAGGTTTGTCCTTGAGGAGTACTCAGTCTGGTGGGCAAGCTGGACATAAACCATTAATGAGAGGCTGGTTATTCCAGCCCACCACGAGAGGGAAGCAGAAGGCATGCTGGGAACACAGGTGTTCAGTAAAGGGTTAACTCAGCGGGCCTGGGGTGTCCAAACCCTACACATTCCAAAGAAAGCACTGGACTTTAACCAGCCCCTGGAAGGTAACCTCTATGCCCTTGGAATAGCCTACCTGATAAGAGAGTTTTTCCATAGCTGTGATTTTGGGCCACACCAGATAGTTTATGCTAACAACGTGATTTATGGCGAGGGCTCTGGACCACAGCAGAGACTTTGACCTCTGAGACAACTGACTGGATACAGAGTAGCTAAGCTGGGTCACATGGGCGCTCTGTGCCTATATGACCAACCCCCAATTATAATAAAATCAAACCTGAACAGGAAATCTCACCTCAGAGGAGCTTCTCTGGCTGGCAATACCTTGTGTGTGCAGTCACACATCACCGCTAGGAGAATTAAGTGTGTTCTGCTCCATGAAAGCTCATGTCTGGTCTCTCTTGGACTATGACCTATACTCCCCTATCCTTTGTTGATTTTAATCTATGTCCTTTATGGTAGTAAACTGCAGCCATGAGTGTTAACAGCTTTTCTGAGTTCCGTGGGTCCTCCTAGTGATCCTTGGGTGGTCTTGGGGACCTCTGATACACGGGGTGGAGAGTGATAAGAAAGGGGTGGGTCAGGACACCCGATGGGTGAAATGAAGGATGAGAGGGGGTTAGGAGGAAGGATGGCCAGCGGGACAGGAGGCAGGTGCGGAGGCTACAGGGAAGGAAGTGGTTCAGACTCTTTATAAATTGCATAAATGGTTAGGTCTGGATAGGTGCGAGGACTGGGGTAAGGGAAAGGGGGAGAAAGGGATGGGACAGGTGGGCAGGGATCAGGGTTCAGACTTTGCAGAGTGTGATAAATGTCAGGATATAGAGAATGTCTTTGTTCTAGGAGTGGTGGGAGCTGCTGAAGGGTTTGAAATATGGCAACAATGCCTCTAAATCAGTGGTTCTCAACCTTCCTAATGGCACTACCCTTTAATATAGTTCCTCATGTTGTGGTGAAAATAATAAAATTATTTTCTTTGCTACTTCATAACTGTAATTTTGCTACTGTTTTGAATCATAATGTAAATATCTGATATGCAGGATGTATTTAGGTGACTCCTGTAAAAGAGTCATTCAACCCCCAAAGGGGTTGCAACTCACAGGTTATGAACTGCTGCTCTAAATCCATCTGGGTCAGCAGCAAAGTGGGCAATCATAGGGGACAAGATGGAAATAACTTAGGGCTGGACAAAGGCAGAGATGGTGGTGGCCAGAGCAGGAACAGCTATGACAGGTGGATCCATCCACAGCTGGTAGACCCAGAGGGATGCAGTGAGAGACTGAACATGGAAGGCAGGAGCCAAATTCAGACTTGGAGGTCTGGGTGAACAGTGATGCTTCTGACAAAGACAGGACATGCTAGAGAGAAATTCTGAGCTTTAAGGGTATGGGTTCAGGTTCACACACCATATTCATTAAATTTAGGCTACATTGGTACCACAAAGTGACCCAAAGGCAAGAGCTTCATAAGTTAGAAGCCTCCCGTCCAATGACAGTCAGGAGGTCCAGCTGGCAGGGTGATTGTCTCTATTCAGTCATTCATGGACCTGGGTGCTTTCCATCTTGTTGCTCCCTCATGCTCTAGCAGGGGTGTCCAACCTTTTTTCTTCTCTGCCACACATTGGAAGAAGTAGAGTTGTGTTACACCACACATAAAATACACAAAAACTAACAAAAATCAGATGAGAAAACAGGTCTGTACCTATTTGTTGTGATATCCAACACCACAGGTAAACAAAACAGTCCTCATGTAGCCCACAGGCCTCAGATTGGACACCCTTTCTAGGGTGTCATCCTCATGTGCAAGGTCAAGGGTGGTAGGTTCCAGACCACAAGAAGGGGGAAAGAATGGGAGTTTAAGTCAAATGATTTCCTTATAAGCACTGGACAAAAGAGTTCTTCAAAGCACTTGAATTGGCAAGAGCTCCTACCTATGACCCTTCCCAAGGGCTTGGAGATTAGCTGGGTGGCCTTGTCACAGGCTAAAGCTCTTCCCGTGGAAGAAGGAAAAATAGGTTTTGGGAGAGAAGAGCAGTTTGCTGCAGGCACATTGAGAGGAAATCTGGAAGTTGGGGAAAGATCTAAGTTAGAAATATGGGCTTAGAGGTCATTATCCCAAGTGAGTAGCTGTAATTGTGAGAGAGAATGATGTCACTTAGGGGGTGTGGAAAGGCACAGGGGAGAGGATTCCAGGAGTCCTCAGGCCTAAGGTTTGACGGACTGAGAATGGAGACAAAGCCCCTGAGGAGATGAGAAGGAAAAGGCAGGGAAAAAGAGGAAACCAGGAGGGTCGGGTCTCAGAGTCAAGGACAGAGGACATCCTCAGAGGCAAGAGCGGTCAGTTTTGTAGAAATCTGCAAGTTTAAGAATATCTGTTTCAGGTATGTCAGCCCCAGCCTTTCCCTGGATTCCAAGGCCTCTGGGGTCCTTGCTCTCTCTCTACCCATGTACCTCTTGGGGCTAAGTCTGGGGCTGGCCACCAGGAGTCTTCACTGGAATTTGGGCAGGGAGCCTCTCCACCAGAAAGGGCAGCTGTCACCAGGGAGGACCCAGGGGGAGCAGTGTCTCTGGTTGAGGTGGAGGGAGGACTCAGTGAAGAGGTTTGGAGATGTGGGGCATTCCAGACAGTGGAGATGAGGATGGAAGGGAGGTTGGAGGGTGAAGAAGGGCCTAGAGCAGTGGTTCTCAACAGCTTAATACAGTTCCTGTCCTGACCCACAGGAACTGTATTAAAGGGCCGCGGCATTAGGAAGGTTGAGAACCGCTGGCCTAGAGCCAGATGAGGGTACTAGAGACGAGGGGGCAGATTGTAGAAAATGACACTGCCATGTTTCTGCTCCCACATGTTGTTCCAGACCAGTGGTTCTCAACCTTCCTAATGCCGCAATCCTTTAATACAGTTCCTGTGGGTTGCAACCCACAGGTTGAGAACCACTGCTCTAGACCCTTGGCATTCCCTGTCAAGAGGTGGAGGCTAATTCTTCTTCCCTTGAACCCAAGTGGACTTTGGCCTGTTCCAGCCCTTACATAGTGAAGTGAAAGTGATGCTATGTGACCTCTGAGACCTCCACCTTTCTCTCATCCTCTTGACACCTGCCCTTGGACCCAGCCACCATGCTGCGAGGTAGCTCAGGCCACACAGAGAGTCCATGTGTAGTCATTCAGGCTGAAAACGGCAGCTGAGGTCTGTGCCAAGAACCAACATCAACCCTCACACATGTGAGTTAATGAACCTCCAGATAATCCTAGCCCTCAGCCATGGAGGCTTCCAGCTGAGGTCCCTGACCATGCACAGAAAAACCCTCCTGGTCCTGTCTCCCCCTCAAGCAAAGTCAAGAATCCTTGAGCGTATTTGATAGTTGTTTAAGTGCCACCACATTTTGAGATAATCTGTCACACAGCCCTACTAACTGATATACTGGGTGGTGACTGGAGGGAATTCCATTTTTGGTGGCTGAGGTTGGTGAAATGTGAGGTTTGGTTGGATGAAGTGGCCTCAGCCTTCTGAGAGGAACCGGCTTCCAGGCAGGGTTGGAGGAGGGGAGCAAAGGCTGCCACCTCCATAGCCCAGATACTCGGGGTACATGTGGACCAGCTCCTAGCTGGGTTTAGCGGTAGACACAGAGACCCAATATTTTTTATTGGATGTGATTAATTTAATTTTTTGGTGACAGAGTCTCACTCTGTCATCTCAATCAGAGTACAGTGTCCTCATCACAGCTCACTGCACCCTCAAACCCTTGGGCTCAAGCTACCCTCCTGCCTCAGCCCCCAGAGTAGCTGGGACCACAGGTGCCCACCACTAATTTTTTATACTTTTTAATAGGAGGGTGATGTCTTGCTCTTGCTCAGGCTGGTTTCGAACTCCTGAGCTCAAGTGGTCTTCCTGCCTTGGCCTCCCAGAGTGCTGGGAGTACAGGCGTGAGCCACTGTGCCTGGCTGAGCCCTGATGAAGTCAGGTCAGAAGTTCTTAGTAGACAAATCACCAGATTTTAATTGAAAGCAGCTGAAGCATCGTGGCACCTTGGCCCCATTCAGATGCCACTTAAGATCTGGGCGAGGAGGATGCAGAGACAAATAAGCTGTGTCTAGCAATGGGACACTGTTTAGATAAGTGGTGGCATCTCTGTTTTATGGAGCCATTAAAAATATGTTTTGGAGGAATATTTAGAAATGTGGGAAGAGTCTCCTGATGAATGCACGGTGGGAGAGGCAAGGTATTAAGCCATACCCCCCACATGTGGGGGCACTGAAATGTTAACTATGCTCATATCTTGGGTAGTGGGATTTTGGCTGATACATTTTTCTTCTTTTGCTTTTCTGTATATTTCAGGGTTTTTTTAAGGGTAAATTTTACTAATCTTGGAATTAGGAAAGCATAGGTGTTGTTTTGATTTTAGTGGATCTGGCTATTGCAATTCAATTTATGGGTGCTGGGTGTCCCATAGGGGTTCGTATGTCCCCAGAATCCTTATTGGGGACAAAGGTCCCTCCAAGCCCCTTCTTGTGCAGCTGTAAGAACAAGGATGTGACTTGGTAGTCCTCTCCAATTGCAGGCTTTTGTTCCTGAGGTGGCACCAGTGGTTTTGGCGAAAGCTGCAAGTTTAAAAATATCTGCCTTAGGTGTATCAGCCCCACCTTCCCCTCTTGACTGGAAGGTTCCTGAACAAGCTTTCTGCCCTTTCACCCTCTCTCATCTCTAGGGCTAGGCAGCCGGGGGTGCTATATTGGGTATCAGTGCGGGGAGCTGAGGCACATGGCTGGTTCTGAGCTCCCTACAGGGAGGCCTGCCCTGCCCCTCCCGCCTCCCCAAGCCCCCTTCTTCTCCCAGGCATTTCTTTGGTGCCAGCTTCTGTGGTCCCACCACAGGGACCCAGCACAGGACCCTTTCTGGTACAGCCAGGCTCCCAGGGCCTCCAGGAGCTGGTTAGGAGTACACTCTTGCAGCCTGCATCACCTTCATGGAACCTCAGTAAGGTTAGGAATCTTCCTAACCACTCACCAAGGCCTGCCCGCCTCTTCTTGACAGTCTGGGGACACTGAGGGTAGAAATAAATGAGCCCCCCAGCAATGTTGGGGGCCTCCTCTGGGCACAGGTGGGTGACAGGTTTCTTCCTAAACTAAGTGCAGTAGGCACAGGCATCCCATGGGTATGGCTCTCAGAGCATGTCCTCCAAGGGCTATTCTAGAACAATCCATTTTGGGACTGAGTGTTGTCTGTCAACAAGCATTCTTGAACACTCCCTTGAATGCTTGTCACTGAGCTGGGGTATTCATGAATGCTTCCTTGTTTGTTTAAAGTTTAATTCATTCTCCCAGCAGCCCTGGTGGGAGCTGTCCCCTTCCTCACCTGACCAGGGAGGGAATGGGGCCTCAGAGGAGTTGGGTGACCTGCCCAGCACTGCCCCTCTCTGAGCTGAAGCTGAGCTGGGTTTTGATCTCAATTTTTCTGGCCCTGCACCAACTCACTGCAGCTGCTGTGGGGGTGTGGACAGCAGGACTCCACAGAGGGCCTCGGCCTCCTGGCTCAGCGCCTTTTACTAGGGCCAGGGTGGGAAAAGCCTCCGTGAGACCTAGGCTCTCTTGAAGTAGACTCAATAGTTGGTGCCTTCTGATTCTACGAGGAGCTGCGAAACCTGTGGCTCTCAGGAAAACAATCAAGGTCATAGTCCTGAAAGACAAGGCAACGCATAACGGAAGCAAAGATCCCCAGGGCTGCAAGACTGGGAGAGGCCACTGGTTATCACCTCCTCAATTCTCTAAGCCAGGGAAGGCTGACGTCCAGCCTGGCAGTTTACAGCAGGTGTTGGCCAGGGCTGTGCAGTGTCAGAGGGGTCCCTCTGGTGCCTCTCTCTGTCCCTTACCTTTCTCTTTACTGTGGCCAGGGGCTGTGGTGGCTGGCTGCTCTGCCTAGATTTGGGCAACTTGGTCCAGGGACAGCAGGAGGAAGCCGTTTGGCCCGTGGCCAGAGCCATGTCCTTTCTTCTGTCTTTACCTACCAGGAAGCTTACATGTGCTAGGGCTCTGCTGTTTCCTCATCATTTCAGAATCGGGGTGGGCAGAGTGGGGGTGAGGGGACGCTGGGTAGTGAGCTCCTCTGGAACACCACCAGCAACTTAGGGCCTTGAGGCTGTGGTTCTGTCCAGCAGACCTCCCCCCTCAGGTTCTAAGGATGGGCCTGGCTTGCTCAGCTGTCCAGGCACCCACACTATATGCGGGGAGCCTGTTGGTCTCCCAGCTCACTGGTGACACGGCACCTTGATGACCTCAATGGCACCACCCAGAAGCTAATACCGGCCATGGTACCAGGGAGCCAGTGACTCAGCATAAAGCCAGAAAACCTGGGCTCGGCCAGGCAGAGTACACCTCCCCCAGCCCCAGCTTCCCTCTTGGGAGGCCCACAGTGTCCCCAGACCTAGGGACACTGTTTACCACAAAGACTTGAGGACAGTTCCCCCGCCTCCCCACATCAAGAAGAGAATGTTTTAAAAATGTTTTTATTTAATTAAAAAAAAGACAGAACAACCCAAAACCAGTAGTCGATACAGATTCACAGGTGCTTATCTGCAGAACACACAGGGGCAGAAGGGCATGGGAGGAGGGGCAGGAGGTAGGCACAGGCCGGCTCCTGGGGGTGGGGTGGAGCGCAGAGGCGCCAGGTCTGAGGTGCAGCGGGAGGAAGGGGCGACCCAGACTCCAGGGCCCCGGAGACAGGCCGGCTGGGGTGGGGGAGGCTGTGAAGGCCCCAGTGTCGGAGGTGGCTTTGCTCCCTGCTCTTCCCCCTCGGCTTCCTCCTCTTCCTTGGTCCCTAGAGTGGGCCTTGCGTGCGTTCTCTGCCTGGGACTGGCGAGAGGTAGGATTCACTGGAACACAGCTTTCTCTATGGAATTACAGAAACTTCCAGGGCAGTGGGGAAGGGGGAGTGGTGTGGAGAGGAAACAAAGGAACAAAGCAGCCAGGCCGCCTTGCCGGTGGAAAGAACAGGACTGTCAGGGCCCCGCTGGCCATGGGGCTGTGGATAGTGCTCCCTTCCTTCAGCCTGGTAAGGCTGTGTCATGGCGTGGGGTGGTGGTGGGGGACAGGATTGGTCAATGGCGGGGGCAGGCCACGAGCCCTGACGCTTCAGTGTTCACCACTTGCATGCTTGGACACACCACCACACAAAGCCAACTGCAGCGGGAGCAAAGGGTCTCCAGCAGGCATGGAGGGGCCCTGGCACGCCTCTCATCCCAGCTCACTGGCACACAGGGGCAGTCAGCTGGTGCCACCACAGGTGCACATGTCCTCTCCTGGGGGCCAAGGAAGGTGGGAAGGACGATGACGTCATTACCAGGCCACATGGACCCCGGTCTGAACTCCTAGGGGCCGAGTCCACCCACGGGCTCCGTGAGCAGGTGGCTGAGGTAAGAATTTGCTCGTCACTTCTAAGTACGACAGCTACTGGGATCACAGATGACTGTCCCAAGATCTGGTCAAGAAGTCTCAAAAAGTAAGAAATGATTTATCTTTAGAAAGCATGTTTTATATAAAAGAGGGTAAGTTCCATGTTCCAGAGAGTTTTTCTTCCAAACATGGACACGCTTCCATGCTCTTTGCTTATTTCAGGAGGGGAAAAAAGTGGTTGGAAAAACTGTAAAACACAGAACCCACGTCCTCAGTTCTGAACAAAGTGCTGAGATTTCCCTCTTTGGGGAGGAAGAAAAGCCCAGCTCGGCCTTTCTATCCAAATTTTCTCCACTGTGTCCTGTTAGGTGGTGGCCGAATAAATTACACTAATAGGAATCAGGGGACGTGTTGCTGCTAAATTTTTAGGACAAGGAAAGGAATGTAACTTGCTCTCCTGGCGACGACTTGCAATAAATCATGATTCATAATCACCTAGCAAATAGATGTTTGCTCCCTAATTTTTTTTCTTTTTTGGTTGCTTTTGGCCCTTGGGTCTTCCTTTTTTGCAATGTAGCCAAATGCGAGTCAGTGGTCTGTCTCACCTCTGCCCTGGGACAACCACCTCTCAGGGGACAGGGCTGCTCCTCAGGTCAGTGGGGAGGAAGACGCAGCTTTTCTTTGACCCATGGGATCCTCCAGACTCCCAAGTCTGATCAGTGTGTCTCATCTGCCCGTGCTGAGTGAGGAGGAAACTTCCAGAAGCAGACAGGAGAGCCAGCAGCAGCCCCCAGCCTTTACTTCAGATTCTTCCATAGTCCTGCGGGAAGCAGCCCCAGGACGGTGCAGAGGCTGAAGCACCAGTTGGCTGAAGAACTTTCTCCTCCAAAGAACTGTTTTCAACAACAGGCTGCTGCCAAAGTGCCAGAGAGAAGGTGAGACGAGGGGGACGGGGGTGAGCTTCAGTGTCCTCATTTTGGGCTCGAAGACACAGGATCTTCTGGTTCAAAAGCAGCTGACAAGAGTCCAAATGCCCCCTGTGCCTGGCAAAGCCTTCCTGTGGCCTGGCGCCCAGACAGGGCGGGAAAGCCCTGAAATCCTGTTCTTCTGGCAAAATTTGTTTCCAAGCAGAGATAATGGCTCGATTTTGTTTTCCCGAGTTGGTCAAGGCTGGGCAGCCTCTGGAAAGCTCTTGAGCCTCCTGGGACATTTTGGAGACCCCAGGGCATCCCTTTTGGGGATTAAGTCAGCTTCCGGCTTCTGCCGCAGCCTGAGTCCAGTCTCCTGGAGCTTCCTTTGCCTGAAGCCAGCCTGCGATGCCTTCTGGGGACCAGGGAGGGCTGCGTTTGGCTGAAGTTCATGGTCTGTCGGTCCATCTCACACGCCCTCCTGTGAGACACAAAGAGCCGTTCTGGGGAGAGGCCGGAGCTTCAGGCAGGGCCGGGCCTCACACGGGGGTCGTCCTGCGGTTCAGCATGCTGACATGGAAGTTCTCCTTCAGGTCCTGCGGGAAGAAGTCGTGCACCTGCAGGAAGCCGGCCTCCTGGTCAGGGCTGTAGCTGGCAGCGGTGGTCACCTTCAGGGGCTCCCTGGACAGTGTGTACATGGACAGCTCACCCATGGGGATGGCCCCCGTGATCTTCAGGCCTACGGGGGATGCATCCCTGGATGGCGAGGCCTCGGTGGACCTGGAGCTGGACCTTGAGCGCCGTCGCCGGTACCGGTAGCTCGGCATCCTGGCGTAGGGAGAAGAGGAAGAAGCCTTAAGGAACTCCCGTTTGGTCTTAAATCTCAACTCTTTATTTTTCTCAATGTAAATGTTTACAGCCAGAACGCCCACGGTCTCAGCCACGATAAAAGACAGGGCTCCGAAGTAAAAAGACCAGCCGTAGTTGTAATGGTTCCTTTTGTCTTCATCTCGCTTGTCACTTGGGTCGCCTGTGTTGCTGGAAATGTAGACGATGATCCCTATGATGTTACTGAGGCCTGAAAGGGAAGCAGGGAGAGGGGCCAGGGAGGGAGAGAGGCCGAGGTGAGAGCCACTCTGGACTGATGGGCCAGGGAGCAGGCAGCCATTCCCCATTCTGTCTGCTAATTGTTCTTTTAAGTAATTCATTTTGAAATGATCGTACCATCCAGTTCCCCTCCTGAAGGCAGCCACTGTTATCATCTTTTTTACATCCTTTCAGAGAGAATCTCTGCCTAGCACACACACACACACACACCCCTTATGCTTACCTTTGCTCAATACCCTTGGGTTTTTCACTTACTAGTCCATTAGGGGGTCCAGGTACAGTGGCTCACACCTGTAATCCTAGCACTCTGGAGGCTGAGGCAGGAGGATTGCTTGTGCTCAAGAGTTTGAGACCAACCTGGGCAAGAGCAAAACCCCTGTCTCTACTAAAAATAGAAAAACTAGCCTGGGGTTGTGGCAGGTACTTGTAGTCCCAGTACTCAAGAGACTGTG
Source organism: Loris lydekkerianus (assembly GCA_963574355.1). NCBI lineage: Eukaryota > Metazoa > Chordata > Mammalia > Primates > Lorisidae > Loris > Loris lydekkerianus. The sequence goes on along the minus strand of CAUYPK010153449.1, from coordinate 41,878 downwards.
GCAGGAGGATTGCTTGAGCCCAGGAGTTTGAGGTTGCTATGAGCTATGACACCATGGCACAGAGTGAGACTCTGTCATAAAACAAAAGTAGTACATCAGGGAGATGGTTCCATATCAGTACTGAAGAGCTGTCCTGTCTATCTAATGCACAGGTTACCCCCATGTGGACATCTGACCAGTCCTCTGCTGGGGGACGTTCAGGTGGCTTCCCGCCCTCTGTTGTGACCTTGCCTTGGACATCCTTGTGTCCCTAGCATTGTATGCACGCATGAATACAACTGTGGGATGTGGTTCCTGAAGTGAAACTGCTGGGTCATGGGGTATGTACATTGAAAAACCTAAAATACATATTTACTTATTTATTATTTATTTATTATTATTATTTTTTTGAGATGGAGTCTCACTATGTCACCCTGGGTAGAGTACTGTGGCGTCACAGCTCACAGCAACCTCAAACTCTGGGCTTAAGCAATTTTCTTGCCTTAGCCTCCCAAGTAGTTGGGACAGGATGGGACCCACAATGCCTGGCTGTTTTTTTTTTTTGTAGTTGCCATTGTTGTTTGGCAGGCCCAGGCTGGGTTTGAACCCGGGGTTTGAACTCACCAGACCCAATGTATGTGGCTGGCGCCCTAGCCGCTGACTACAGGTGCTGAGCCAAAAAAAAAAAAAAAAAAAAAAATACACTTTCATTTTTGAATAATTTTTGATTTACCCCCAAATTGCAAAGAAAGCCCAGGTGTCATTGCAGGACCAGCCCTATGAGACTTACTCTGTTGTAGGTATAACAGAGCCCCAGATTGCAAGGCACAGGCAATAATGACACCAGACGGGTTATTCCTCCTCTTGGAACCAAGAAGACCAGGGCAGGACTAGAGACTGACTACCAGAACTTTTTCAGAAGTGAGGGGTCTGCTGGCCCAGAAGACCTCAATATCCGTTACCAAACGGTCCAATTTTCAGCCCTCTAATCAGACCCAGCCACACCAACATCCCTAAATCCTCTCCCTTGCCCTCTCAGTCACAAACTTGACCCTCAATCGGGGAGACAGACTTGAGCCCATCTCCCACCCTATCCTTGCTGGCTGGTGTTGCAAGGAAGCATTTCTTGCAGGCATTTCTGTGTGGCCAGGCCCACAGCACAGGCTTCTGGGCACATTAGGAAGTGAGCCTGTTTGCTCATGACACAGACAGCCCCTTTACTTCTCACCTGGTTGTCCTCATGGTTTTGTTTGTTTGTTTGTTTGTTTGTTTGTTTGAGACAGAGTCTTTAGCTGTAGCCCTGGGTAGAGTGCCATGGAGACATCATAGCTCACAGCAACCTCCAACTCTTGCCTCAGTTTGTTTATTTTTTATTTATTTTTTATTTTTCGTAGAGACAGGGTCTTGCTCTGGCTCAGGCTGGTCTCAAATCTGTGAGCTCAAGCAATCCACCTGCCTCAGCCTCCCACAGTGCTAGGACTATAGGCATGAGCCACCATGCTTTCCTTGGTCCCCTTCATGTCAATATCTTGTGTTACCATGGAACAATTGTCATCATGAAGACACTAATCTGGTACATTACCACTAACCTAGATTTTATCTTTCTGACCCTTCACAGTCCTCAGACACACACACATATACACCAAACTCCTTACACATACACCTGTCCCCAAATACACATGCACACATACACACACACACTGTGCACATGTCTATTTATGGCACTGGAAGGAAACAGCAGCTGACAGGTATGGAAGGAAATGCCCAAGAACTGGGGCCCAGAGCCTGGCTCCACCACCCTGGCGCAAGAGCTGGCCAGTCCCCTGACCGCACTGGCACTTAGTTCCAGGATGTACACGGAAGGGAGTCCTCTCCCTCCCCAGATGAAACCTGTGGGGAACATGAGGTGGGAGTGGGGTTTCCCTGAGGACCTGTGTCAGCCCTGGGCCAGGCCTGCCCCACCCTCAGCAGAGGGGGGTCGGGCACCACAACCACTGCTCTGACCACGACCACCACTGTGGGCACGAATGGCCATCCCCCAGGGATGACACTCCTGGGCTGGAGAGTCTGGTGTAAGATAAAAAGATGTTCTGAAAGTGAAAACCTGTAAGGACCGTGCAAAGAGCTAAGAACTTGGGAAAGAATCATGAGCTCTGTAACTTTTCTCACACTCGGTGGCACCTGTGGCTCAAAGGAGTAGGGCGCCGGCCTCATAGGCCAGAGGTGGCGGGTTCAAACCCAGCCCTGGCCAAAAACTGCAACATTTCTCACACTTAATTTCCAAGACAAGACCTAAGAAATCAGCAGCTCCTGGCTCTCCTCTTGGGGACCCCACTGTGCTTTTCTCTGACCTGCCCGGTGCCACTCACCTATCAGGAGTTAGCAAGGGGCTCTGCTGCAGGTGACAGCAGAAGGTCCCCACATACCCCAGGGACTCAGGGCAGAAAACCCAGGTCCTTCATGGGACTGGCCATGACCTTCGAACCAGCTGCAAGACACACCTCAGCCTCTATGGAGGCTCAGAGGAGTGGGTGGTGTTAAACCCTCTGGACCTGCTGTGCAGATGGCATGTCATTGTGTCACCCATAGTCTCTGGCAGTTTTTATCAGCCCCTCTTTCTGAGGGCGGTGGGTGTGGCTCTGTTGTTTCCCTTCCCCTAACCTTCCCTTAGGAGGGTCGGGGCAGTTAGGATGGAAGGGGCTGCCAGGATCTCCCCGTGCGGTAGTCATTCACGCCCACTCTGCGCCCTTGCCCTGTCTTCACCTGCCAACTCCTTTGGGTCTTGGCTTCACATGTTATGGCTGCTTCCCCCCAAGATGCACGGTCCCTAGCAGTGGGGACCACAGTGTCCCCAGCTCCTGCCCCAGCTAGGCAGCCCAGGCAGGCGCTTACCTGCAGCCACAAAGAGGATGCCGGCGCTGAGGACGATGTTGTTCTTGCGGCTGTAGATCCTGCCGGCACCGATGCACAGCCCTCCTAGCAGAAGCAGGATGGTGCTGAGGATGGGGAAGACGCTGGAGGCTCGCACGATGCCTGGGCCAGGAGGGGACAGCAGAGAGAGAAGTGAGACCAGCCGTCCTCCTGGACAAGCGCCTCCCAGGAGCCCTGCACTCGAGGCCCATGGGGGCACCTGGGCCAGATACAAGCGAGGGCTGCAGGCCTGCTGCTGACCTTACCGATGCCAGGTGGCCCAGAGTTACATCTGCCCACGTCTCAGTGAACCTCTCCCCAGATAGGGGCACCCGGGGGTCACAGTGATAGCCATGAAAACACTGCACTGCGTGGCCTTCCCATGACACCTGACTGGCCACCAAGCCCTTTCATGGACATGGTCTCCATGAAGCCTCCAGAAGGCTGGGAAGCAGCATCCCTGGGAAGCAGCTCTTAGAGGTGTCAGCACCCGAGGGCACACACTGTGGTCATGGGTGGGTCTGCGTGTGGGCCCTACTCCTGACACTGGCTGTGTGGCCTTGGTCAAGTCTCTTCCTGCTCTAAAACTCAGTTTCCCACCTGTGCACAGAGGCTCATGGCAGCACCAGTGTCCTGCACTGGGTTGTGTTTGTATTAGGTGCTCCCTAAGTGACATTTTATCTTCATTATTCCCCTGTGACAGACGAGGACGTGCAAGTTCATGACTTGTCTGAAGTCATGGGGAAGGAGGTGGCTGGGCAGAATGGGAGGTTGTAGATTGTGATGTCCAGCAGACCAGCTGATCTTCAGTCCTCTCTTTTGTAACCTGGACATAGTAGTAATACCTCCCCATAGGGGACTAAATTGTGCCTCCCCCAAATATGTCCACATCCTAACCTCTAGACCTGTGAGTAAGATCTTATTTGGAAAAAGGGTCTTTGCTGATGTGCTTATGTCAAGAATCTCCAAGATAGGCTTGTCCTGGATGAATCAGGTGGGCCCTGAACCCAATGGCAAGTGTCCTTTTAAGAGGAGAAGACATGGGCAGCAGAGGAGCCCCTGAAGGGAGAAGTTGTGTGAAGATGGAGGAGTCTGGAGTGATGCTGCTGCAAGCCAGGGAGAGCTGGCAGTCACCAGAGCTGGAGGAGGCAAAGAGAGCCCTCCCCTGGCCTTCAGAGGGAAAAGGCTCTGGGAATCAACACCTTGACTTTGGACTTCTGACCTCCACACTGCAACAGCAAACTCCTGTTGTTATAAGCCACCCAGGTCGTGGTCACTCTTCACGGAAGTACTGGGAAGTGAAACACCTCAGAAGGTCACTGTGGGAAACCACAAAGCACACAGCGGAGGGTCCTGCCCTTCCACTTTTAGTGTCTGGGGTGGGTGTAGGTCAGGCTGGGAAGGAGGAGCCCCAGGCAGGCTCAGGCTCCCCCTGCACCTGCTGTCCCCCAGCCTAGTGGTAATCTGGCTGCCTGGACCCTTGATGGCCCCAGCAGGGGACAGTGAGCCGGGCAGGACTGGCAGGCGCCGCCCTCCTGAACCAGCTGAGCTGGTTTCAGGCCCTTCAGCCTCTGAAGGCAGGGTTTGTCTCCTCTGTGAACACACCAACGTGTGGCGTGCTTCATAGAGAGCTGATTGTCTGGGGGCGCTAAATAAAGTTCTTCTCTCTCGCACCTCTTCCTCCCTGGGTCCTCTCTTTGCCTCTGGCAGCAGCAGACTCTGGGAAGAGGTTTCCTGTGTGCTTCTGAAACATGCCTCTGAGCTGTGCTGGCCAGAAAAGCTGGGATCAGTCTTCCCATCCCCCACGATGCCCTCGTTCTGCAGACGATCAGAGGGGCCAGAGAAGGGAGACTAGTTCCTCTAGGATCCCGAGAGGCCGGGCCAGGCTAGAGCCATCCATCTGCCCAGGGTACATCACACAGACTTATTCCTGAGCTCTAGATATGCAGAGGCAGCTGGGAGTGCTGTGGACAGTGGTCCATTTGGGCACAGAGCAGGTGGCTGAGGGACGAGAGAGGCTGAAGGCCAGCCCTTGCCCACTGGCCATATTAAGCCCTGGTAAGGATCTCTGTCCAGTTGGAGACCCATAATTCCTCCTAACTCACCCTCAGGCACACTATGGACTCCTGGTAGTCCTGATACCAGCAGTTGGTGGCTTAGCAGAGAAATTATCCACTAACTGGAACTGTGGAATCTGGAAAGGGGCACCAGGGCCAGATGGGGAGGAGTAGGGGGGCTTGTGGGAGAGATGGCAGGCAGGATATGGGGTGTGGCCCCCTCAAGCCATGGGCTGTGAGCCTGCAAACCATTGCAAGAGCTTGCAGGCCTTCAGGAAGCCCTGTGACAAGTGACAAAGACCACAAGCCCGGATTCTCTGGAAGGCTACAAAATATGGGGCTGGCAGTCAACTTCTCTCTCGAATTGTCAAATTCTGGGTACAAGTAGCACAGCCTTGACCAGCCCGGGCTGGTGCTTCACACCTGCATAGCTGAGCCACCACCAGAACAGGCTGTCCTGTGGGCAACCCCAGGGTGGAGCCTTCTGTTACCTTCTCTAGAACACCTGCTCTCCACCAAAATATCGGCACTGTGAGGGCAGAGGTCTGCTTTGCTGATGTAGCCTGTATGTCTAACGCTGTGCCCGGCACATGGTAGGCCCATGGGAACTTGTTCAATGAGTAAATAAATGAATTGTCGTGAACCCTCACCTCTTGCCCATGTCAGCCCCGAGAGACCCCTCTCCTGTGCTTCTACATACCTTTGGCATCCACAGTCTGCAGCCCCTGAGTGGAAATACACTTTCCTCTCTCCATCTGGGAAGTCAGCTCTGCACCTACAGCCCCCAGCTCCACCAGAAGCTGGAGACCACAGGCCAGGAGGCGTCAACCCGTCTCTGCTGTGGGCGTCTCTGGACTTGTTAATGAACCTGGCTGTTCTCCCCACAGCATACACTTAAGGAAACTTGTCCTTTCCAAATGAGCTTTAATTGCTGTTGTGCTGTCACCATCACTCTATTTGGGAAAATCACTTAGCAGATCTCCCAGGATTGTGTGCTCCCCGAGGACCTCCAGACCCTCTCTCCACCCTTCTCTATCTTGCCCTGGACCCCAGGGGACTGGGCGTGGGGTCGGAATCCTCCACTGTCAGTGAGGGAGTGTTCCCCTGGCTCACTTGCCAGACTGCAGATGAAGAGGCGGCATTTCTTCACCATGGCCACAGCCCTGCCAGGCGGCCCCGTCCTTACATGCCCTCCTCCAGGTTCCCACAGGTGCCTCCCTCCCTGTGCAGGCGGAGCAGTGTAAGGGCTCCTCCTAGCTTTCCCTTAACCTTGCCCGCACCTGTTCAAATGGTCTGCCTTTCATTTCCTTGGTTGAGCATAAGGTCTGCTTCCTACTGGGAACCCCAGAAGCAAATGGGCTGACCTCTGGGCTGATGTGTCTTTTGGGGGGGGGAGGGTGCTAATATGTCTTGAGGCCAATCCAGAAAGAGATCCCAAATTCTGGGGCCATGAGTGGGACAGGGACAGACAAGTAAAGAACAGCCCATGCCAATGCCCTGAACCTCTGGCCAGTTCCCATGGGAGATGGAGAGGGAGAAGTTTTTTCCCCCAGCATCTCCTTCCTCAAAATCCCAGGAGCATCACAAGAACTTGGAAGCCTTCAGGAAGCCCTGTGACAAAGATCGCAACCCTGGCTTCTCTGGAAGGCTACAGGATGCACGGCGGGCAGGTGACTTTCTTCCTGAATTGTCAAAGGATGGGCGTGGTGAGCAGCACAGCCTTGGGCCTTCCCGGGCTGGCACTAAACCAACCTACACAGCAGAGCCACCACAGAAACAGGCTCTCTCATGGCAGCCCCACCACGGGGCTGGGTTGGGCAAAGAACAGCAGATTCTGAGTTAGGGTTGATTTCCAATTGCGCCAACCCAGTTGGGCTGAGCGCCAAGGGCCCCTGGAGATGGCTGGGCAGGCCACGTACTCCACAACTTGAAGGGTATCATTCATACCTTCATGTCAAGGGACATCGTGTGAGTTGTGCAGTGTGCAACCCACATAACTATCTGTGATGGCCCTGTGGGAATCTCGTTTGTTTGGTTCAGCATGGGCCCATAGTAAGCAGAACCAGAAGATAGGCAGGAGGAGGAGGGGTGGGGAGGGATGGGAGGCAAAGCTCTGGTCAAATTATTTCAGGCTCTGGGCCTGGCCGGAGCTGCCTGACACTCCCCCAGGCGCCATGGGAACCGCATGCTGTTCTGTTTCACCAGATGACTCAGAATCAAAATCCTTTCTCTTAGAAAAAAGCGATCCATGAGCAGGTGCAGAGTGAACTGTGTTCCCTCTGAGGGCGCTGTATCTATTCTCCATAAATAAGGCTGGGCCCCGGCCCCAGAGGTGCTGCTGGGAGCAGCTCTTCCTGTGTCCTGGCTAATGTGAAAGGGGAAAATGACTTCCAAATGGTGCTGTTTTTCTCATTTCCAGGCTCCTGCTCAGTGATGGCTCTCTCCTTCCTCCCAGAGAGGTATTCTCAGGCCCAGGGGTGAGATCTGGATTTAGGGTGTGGGCTGGGGTGTCCTTTAGAGTTCAGGATGTGTTGTGACTTTCAGCTCTAGTCCGGGGCCCCCACCCAGCCACAAGACCCAAGCAGGAGGAGGGGGCAAGGGGTGTCATGAAAGACTTAAGGCCCACATATCAGAGGATGCCCCTGTACCCTCCTCTGCTCCTCCCCAGGCATCTCAGCACCCCCTCAAGCTGTCTTGGTGTGCGAATTTATCTGATTTTTAGGACTAGGGTGCTGGGGAGTGTGGAGGGGTGAGGAGGCCAGGCCCAGCCCCAGCAGGGCAATGTGCTGAGGTGCCACACCCCTCTGGGATGCCTATACCTTTAGCCAATCAGCAACTCTGAAGCAAACCTTGCCCAGCAGCCCCAGGAGGGGGAAAGTCACGCTCAGCATCCTCCCGGCTCTGTGAGGGTCTCCCCAGGCATGGTCCCTTCAGCCAAGTAACCCCACTGGGATACCCAGTGTTCCAGGTAGTGTTAAACAAAGCTTTCTTCTCCCAGTTTCTGAACTCACCTCTTCTCAATCCCAGAGTGACTACAGCACCCTGAGAAAAGCACCCTCTTCACGTTCTAAAAATCCATCTTTCCTCCAGACGCCTATCCACCACCCTTTCCCCACACATGTGAAAAGGGAGCCAGGCCTTCCTGACACTCACGGAGGAGATATTCCGAGCTATCGTGGTCATAATCGTTGTCCTCAGGAAAGTGATTGATCCGGAAGCAGTGCCCTTTGTAGATCCCTAGAGGGAACAAGAGGAAAGGGACATTGTAAATGTACTGCAGGCTCTCTGGTCCATTCATTCCTGTGAAGCTCTGTGTGGACCCTGGGAACAGAGAGGGAAGAGGCCAGCGTCAGTGTCCCGGGTCTGGTGGGGGCACGGGAGAGATACAGACCAAGGATATCCCCCAGAGGTGACCATATCACTTATGGTCCAAGTCCAGACACCCGGGAGGGTAAAGGGTCAAACCATGATAACTAACAAGGAGCTAGCTAAGCAGTCCTGCCCTAAGCAAGCAGGAGGTGGGATCTCCTACCAATGGGACTCTCGTCTCCATCATGAAAAACAACTAAGAATTTGTGTGCTAGGAATGGGGCTCAGGGAGCCTTCTAGGCAGGGGAGTGAGGCATGCAAGGGTCCAGGGTCGGACTCTTTCTCTTTCTCAAACCAGCGTTACGGTGAATGCCTCCTAAGGTACACAGCGGGTGCAGGTTCCAGGCCCCTGACTCCATGCGATTGAAGGAAGAGAAGAGGGAGTGAGAGAAACTTCTGGAAGGGCTGAGACCATCTCCTTACTGCTTTTCTCCTCTCCACTCCGAGACGTGGCCTTCCCTCTGGGTAGTTTAGTAACTGCAGGAGGACAGGTCAGCCCTCCCTTCTAGAATCTTCCATTCAGCTCTCTACTCCTTTGCTTCCCTCGGTCTGGGATGCCCAGCACAGAACTGGATGCCAGTGGAAAGTGGGTGGTCACAGGCTGTCTCTATCACACCCCGTCTGCCAGCCACACTCTGCATGGCTGGCTCAGCCTTCTGTCCTGGGTGGCCTATACTGGGACAGTTTCCAACTGGGGCCAATTCTTTTCCTGCAGTAGTCCCCAAGCACCCCTGATCTCAGTTGGTCAGGAGCATACAGTCCTGGCAGCCAGGTCTGCTGCAGACACACACCATCTAGCTAGAAGCTGGGAGAGATCCCTGTTGAGCCAGGAGCAGGCCACTCTGTCACCTGGTCACAAAGTTGTTGGTTACTAGATGGCTGTCCCTGAGCATGCCCCTCTTCTGGGCTCCCGCAGATGCTGGGGTGCTCAGTAGCAACCCAGATTCCTCAATGCACCTGGGCCTCAAGGCCTAGTCAGGGGTGGTGACGAGACAGAGTGAGGGCCTCAGAGGTGATCCCTATGGAACATGCTTTGACAGCGTCCTCTGTGCGTGATCCAGCCTGAGCAACACAGTTAACTCCTCAGTTTCCCCATCTGCAGAATGGGCATAACCACAGCCCTTATCTCCTGGGGATCTCAGGAGCTAACAATGGAAAGTCACTTCAGGTGCTTATTGGCCCTAAGTGGTGGCTCAGGGGAGATTTGCTTCGATTGGGCCCAGAAATCACCCATCCTCTGCTCTTTCGTGAGCAGCTGAATTGGTGGAGGACGATGAGGGTTTGTGAGCAAGAGGAAAGAGCACCGCCAGGACAGACAGGCTGGCCTCAGGGGTGGGGACATAGAGGCCAGCGTGGCCAGCCACACCTCCCTCACTTCTGGCTTCCACACCCCAGATGTCTGTGGGCCTGGAATAAGTTATTTCCCCAGATAGGGAGGGCTAGGTGGCTCTCTCCACCACTTCTGCTCCCCTCACACTTCACTTATTTATTTATTTGTTTATTTGGTTGCTTCATGGGTCTAAACAAAATGACCAAGTCACACATGCTTGTTGGGGCAAGTTGAACAATAGTTACAAAAGAAAAAGTAGATAATCTCTCCTTTCAGATTTGTTCTTCAGTTGCTATGTAACTTCCCACATCTTTGTGGGACGTTGTACACACACACACACACACACACACACACACACACACATATTCTTGAGGTCCCCTCATCTTTAAAAATATTATGCTTTTCTTGAGAGAATTGCAGTTGTAAGAAATAATACTGGAACCATCTAAGCACCGTTTATACTCAGTTCCCCCCAGTAGAAACATCTTGCAAAATTATAGTCCAATATCCCAACCAGGGACACTGACTTTGATAGTTCAAGGGAGAATGTTCACATCCCCACAGGGGTCCCTCCTGAGACCCTTTCATTGCCTTGCCCACCTCCCTCCCGCCTCATTCCCTCCTTGACCCAAGGCAGCTATAAAGATGTTCTCCGTTTCAGTAGTTTTGTCATTTCGAGAATGTTCTACAAATGGAATCATACAGCATGTAACCTTTGGGGACTGACTGTTTTCGCTTGGCCTAACTCTCGAGATTCACCCGAGCGGTTGTGTGTAGCCATCACTTGTTCTGCCTTCTTGCTGGGCAGTGTCCCCGTGCTTGTCCACTCATTCACCCCCGAATGAGTTGCCAACATGCCTGCAGAGAAGGGCATGAGCTGTCTTTGGCCTCATGGAGAGTGACCGGGATTGTTCTCTGCCCCTAAAGGTAAGAATACGGGATAGGCCCCTAAAAGGTCAAACACCTTCAGCCATTTCTTCACTGATGTCTCCAAGATCCTTCTTTACGCTGGCTGCCACCTCTGGGTCTGCTCCCAACTCTTGGTCCCAGACGTGCAGTTCCCACCACCAAACCCAACATTCAGGCCGGGGCTGTCCAGTCCAAAGCACACGGGCGCCACCCTCCTCTTCTCTAGCTCCCCATACCTCTGTTGATGGGACATGGTATCACCCTGGACTCAGTCTCCTAGGACCTTTGCACGAGAGTTACCTCACTTCCCCCTTGATCTGTTTTTGTGGAGTGGTGTGTTAAGCTCTAAGGACTTCACATTTATCTCTGTCACATTGAATTTTGTTAGTGTTGGCCTAAGGCATTTCATAGGGAGGAAATTAATGGCTGATGCAAAAAGTAAAAGAGAAAGCCATTTCCAATCCACACCACACGTGTTCTCTCTCCACATACTGGCTGTTTGCTGTGTTATCTATTGAGAGATACGTAAGGTGGGTAATTCTGAGATTCTGAGTGGTCGAATAGTAGGGATATTGGCCCTTGATCCCAGGCACGCTGCGGCCCTGGCCTTCCCAAGGGTCAAAAAATGACTAGTGTGAGGCTTTGCAGTTAGTCACATAGCTTCAGGCAGGTTGTTCCATCACCTATAAAACCCAGAAATTGGGCTCAAGGGAGCAGCTCCTGCTTTAAGGTCCTGTGACTGTTCTGTGGAGAAAAGGAACAGGAGTGAGTGCACATATTGCACGCCCACTCATCTCACTCTTCTCCACACACAAACGGCAGCTTTTATTAGAGCGATTTCTGTGGGCACAGGAAACATCCAGAAAGTAATATCCCTGAACATGTCCAGTCTTTTATTTCTGGGTGACAGGGAATGAATGGATTAAATTTGTCTTCTTTGCATTCTTCTGTGTTTTCTGAATTTTCTACAATGTCTGAAAATGAATCAATAAAAGAAACTAAGAAAAGAGACTGGATTCTTTGATTGGAAGTGAAGATGAGGTGGTGGGTCTGAAATGACCACAGAGGTATTCAGACACGGGAGCTGGTGCTGGAGGTGTGAACCAAGGGGAGAGCTTGGGTGCCATGCTAGTCTCTCATGGGTGAGTCTTCTAGCCTCTTCTCCCTCTGTGACCTCTGGAAGGTCATGCCTTGGGGTTAAGCCCCCAAGTACAGCAAGGTGACCAACCTGGGGGACTCGCAGGGAGATCACCCAAGATAAGCTACCTCCAGGAGAGCTCTGGGCTCAAGCTACCACATAGGACAGGACTTCCAGTGCTAAATCAGGAGAGTTCTGGGAAAACCAGGGCGTGCTGGTCACCCTCTAAGCCATTTTGGGGCCACTGGCACCTGCCATAAGCCTCCATAATGGGCTTCCTCAGAGGCCTGATGTAATTAAGGGAATCCTGGAGGGAAGAATGTCAGAGGATGACTTACTAATGGCAATCATTCCTGAAATCCTTTATCCTTTGCATTTCCTTAGCATTACCTCATTTGATCCCCATAAACAGGCCCCTGCTGAGAGTGCCCCTGGAATCTCTGAGCCCACCTCTCTCCCCAGCCACTCACAGCTGCAGCAGCCACCTCCACGCAGATGCGCTGACACCTCACTTCAGCCGCACCAATTATTTTCTGGCTTCCTGCTCCTGGCACTGAGCAGGCTGCCTGCGGGAAGTGCCCTGACCGCGTATCTGAAGTTGGAGGGATCACCAACCCCAGAGGCAACCTCTGAGCAGGGAGCAGGACTGGTCCCTGGGGTGGGCCGTTCTGAAGTCCATTCTCCACTGCTTCTAAAGGAGTGAGTCCCTGCAGGATCAAGCCAGGCAGTGATCAACTCAACTGAAGATGTCCTCTGTGCTGCTTCTCCTCCCCCATGCCTGTCCCCTTGGATGGCCACCTGGACACATGGAAAGCCCTGGGCAGGCTGAGATGAAGATAGATGTGCTGAGCGTGTTCCATGGCTCGGCCCCTTTCACCTCTACACTGATGCACCTTTGAAGATGGAGGGAAGAGGTGTAGGGATATCAAAGACCTGCTTCCCCCAAGCCCTTCTGCTAATGAACATTCTATGCTAGCTTGGAAACAACATTGTTTTGACCCTATTTACTGGAAGAGGAAAGGGAGGCTCTGGAGACACCTGGTGTGCAGAGTGGTGGCCCCTAGAGCCCAGCTCCCCAAATGCTGTCCACTCTTCCCTCACTGCCTCGATGCTGCTGCTTTCCTAAGAATCCTCTACAGAGGCAGGACAGGGGCTCCACAAGCAGTGTGGCCCTGCAGATCATCTGCCCAAGACAGAACAGGAAGCAAAACGAGAGGGCCATCAAGAGACATCCGTGAGCGTCAAGAGAATGGCTTCCCGACAGAGAAGGGGAGGCAATGGGAATCTCCAGGCCCTGGGGAGGGAGGCGGCTCCGATCAGCGGGGCTGTCATTTCCAGACCCCTTTCTGATCTAGGGTGGGATGAACGTGGACATAAAGCAAAAGGGGCAAGCAGCGCATGAGACTGAGCGGGGCCTTTCTGCTCACTCATGCACCATTCATTCATCCTCAGAAGACTTTCAGCTTGAGCATCCCTCATTCAGCCTCTGACAGCATCTTTACAGAGCACACGACAATGTGCCAAGCACTGACCTAGTGCTGGGGCTACCAGCCTGAGTGACAGTCCTCACACTCTCAGAGCTCCCGTTCTGGGGGGCAGCTGCCAACACAAGAAGATACAATAAATGCATACCAGCGTCTCAGGTGGTACTGTGGGCTAGAAGGCAGGGGAAGGGACCTGAGGCATTTCAGACCGTGGCCTGAATTTGTGGCTGGGCTCAAAGCTGAGCTTGAGATGAGGGTATGGAGCCCATGTCTGGAGACAGACACCCCTTCAAGGTTCCCTGTCATCCCTCCTTCCCTGGTCAACAGGAGGAGAGGAAAAGAACCCCCGACACAGCCCAGGAGCAGGAAGGAAGGCTCACCAAGGCCACAAAGGCCAGAGGATGGCAGGCTGAGACCCCCATGGGGGCCAACCATGTCACCTGCTTCGTCTGGATTCTCTTAGGAACTGAAAATAACCAAAGGATGATTATCATTCTGGAGAGCTACCTATGTGACTTCACCATGATTTGCAGCAGCCATCTCACGTCTCCAAATTAGAGGTTTCACAGACTGCACACTGTGGAGTGAGTGGCTGTACTTGGCTCACAGCCCTGGTCCAAGGGTCTGATGGACCAAGTCTGTGTCTCAGAGGGAGCCCATCGTAGGTGCTCAGAAAACCTGGGCCCTCCTGTCCTCAGCCAACAACCCGGGTCTGGCCCCCTCCCCACGCCACTCCTCTTCCCGTGGGAAAGGAGAGGTACAGCCTGGTAGGACTGGAGGACTGAATAGAGACTGTTCCAGAAATGACCTTGATGGAGGAGGTGGCAGGGCTTCAGCCAGGCTGACAGGTGAGGGGGGGATAGAAGAGTGACAGTGAGTAGCTTTGGTACTTAGCACCTGTTATAAGCACCTGGCATTTATGAAGTCAGTCTTCATACTAACCCTATGAGGTAGATGGGATTACTAACCCCCTTTGCTACTAAGTGTCCTAGTTGGGATTTGAACTCAGCCCACCTGCCTTTCAAGCCCAAACCCTCACCTTGCTCACCTGGGAGAAGGACACAGTACGCTCTCTGAGCTACAAGCAGTTCTGTCTGGCTGGAGCTGGGCCTCTGATGCTCTACGATCAGACTGTTGGGTTAAGGGTATTGGCCAGTGCTTCAGGCTGGAATAACCCTTCATTAGGGGGTAGAGGTTCTGGAGAAAGGGGTGGCGACCTGGGCCCTGCACCAGGCAGGACAGTGAGTGCTCAGGGAGGAGGGGTGCAGCCACCAGGATGGTTCTTGGCTGTGGGGGAAGGCTGGGATTTGGGTAGGTGCCATTGTGTATAGTGGAGGTGCTATGACAGACAGTGTCAATGAAGAGAAAAGTGGCAGCAAACACGTGACCATCTAGGAACACAGATGGCCTGGTGTGGTTGAAGGGTAAGAATGAGGGAGGTGGAAGCAGAAGGGCTGGGGCAAGGGTGAGGGTCTCTCATGGAAGCCAAGGTCATGGGACTTTACCATCTCCTTGGGGTGCTGTGGTTGGAATGCTGTGTCCTCCTGCCCTATTGCTATGTTGAAATCTCAGCCCCTAAGGTTAGGTGTTAGGAGGTGGGGCCCTTGGAAGGAGATTAGTGGACCCCTCGTGAATGAGATGAGTAACATCATAAAAAGACCCTGGAGAGCTCATCTGGCCTTTCTACCAGGTGAGGACACAGCAAGAAACACTATCTATGGGAAGCAGGCCCTCTTCAGACCCTGAATCTGCCAGTGCCTTGATCTTGGACTTCTCAGCCTCCAGAACTGTGAGAAATACAACTTCTGTTGTAAATAAGTCACTCGATTTTTAGTATTTGTTATAGCAGCCTGAGCAGACTCAGACGGGGTGACCTGAGGTCAGAAGACCCTAGAGATGTATTCCTACAGGGACCTTCATGGGGGAAAAAGGCAGCAAGGAGGCGTGAAACCACACCTGGTCCATGATCCCAGGTAGTCACATGGCCGTGTGATGCCTATGGTGTGAAGACCCTGGCTCTTGCCCTAGATGTGTTTACAGATGACGGCCCAGAGGCCAAGTGATTTGGCCAACATCATTCCAGCACGGAGAGATTGGGTGTGTGAGTTTCCTGAGACTGCTTTAACATAAAGTGGAGAATCAACAGCAGAAATGTATTGTCACACATTTCTGGAGGCTGGAAGTCCAAGGTCAAGGTGTGGATGGTGTTGGTTCTCCTGAGGGCTGTGAGGGAGAAGTCTTCTCCACACGTCTGCCTAGCTTCTGGTGTTTGCTGGCAATGCCTGGAGTTCCTGGGTTTATGGAAGTATTGCCTCGACCTCAGCCTTCTCTCCACACAGAATTTTTCCTGTGTGCATTTGTGTTCAAACTTCCTCCTTTCATAAGGTCACCGGTCTACTAGATTAGGGTCCACAGTACTGGCCTCACTTTAATGGATCACCTTTATGAAGACCTTATCCCAAATAAGATCACGTTCTGAAGTGTTGAGGTTAGGACTTCAGCATAAGGATTAGAGGGAGGGCCCTAGCATGGGATTAGGGAAAATGCATGGTTAGGCACACAAGATGGCGTTCCCCACTGCTGCCACCATCTCAGGCCCCCCAGTTCTCCTACCCTTCAGCTCTTCACCCCATCCTCCCTCCTGCTTCACATAATCTCCTCCAGAGATCCCCCTCATAATTCCTCTACTTCCAGGTCTATCTCTAAAGAACCCCCCAATAACTGTGATTTCCCCATTGAAGCACTCAGGTCTCCTACAGGCTGGCCACTCTCCAGCCACAGCCAGGTGACTGCTGGGAAAACCTCTGCTACAGAAAAACTCCAGGCGTGGAGAAACAGTCCAGACTGGGCTGGATGTTCCCGGGGGGCACCCTAGCTTCTTGATCATTAGAGACTCTCTGTAAGAGAGTTAAGCTTAACAGGGTCTTGCAGAGAGTCACTACTGAGGACAGTAAAAACATGTCCCCCTGTTCTTACTGGACATGAGGCTATGTTTTATTTCCAGCTTCCCTTGCAGCTAGATGTGCCATGTGACCAAGTTGTCCAATAGAAAGTGATCTGTTCCTGGGATGAGGCTTGAGAGCATTGGGAGTGCCCCTCCATCCCTACTAACTTCCCCCACCTGCCACAGGGATGGTGAGGCCATGAGATGGGAAAGGCCTGGGTCCCTGATCACATGCAGAGGGCAGCTGTCCATTAAGAGGGTCACCCACTTCAGGCTATTATGTGAGCAGGAAATCAAGTCCTATAAAGTTTCAGGCATTATACATTTTGGCATGTTTCTGTTACAGCAATAATGAATAATAAGAGAATAAGACAGATGTGACCTCTGTCCTTCTGGAGCTTTCTGGTTACATAGGAATCCAGTGATGACTGAGGAAGGGGCTCTTAAGGGGAAGCCCAGAGTTTCAGATAGCATCTTCCCAAGGATCCCTGGTCCTTCCCTGGTCCAGAGCAGGGATTGGGAAAGCTGAATCTCATTCAGAAAGTGGTAGAAATACATTTACAACTTTTCAGAGCTGATATGAGAGCCCAAGAGTCCCATGTTGGTCAAAGCACCATGAGAAGGATAAGGTATCGTGAGAGTGAGTATATCGTTTTCAATACCTCATTTCTCAGAGATGCCTTCAGACCAGACTGTTTTCTGACTGGAGCTAGAAGGCCCCTCCATGTCCTCTGCATGGCCAGATTCTTGGGATGTAGCTAGCACCTGGGAAGTCTCTTTGGACAAATGACACCACCAACCACACCAGTGGCTGCTGGAAGCTTTTCCTGTTTCCTCTTTTGACGGCCAGAGCTAAAGTCATCAAGGCGCTCAGGGTCCCTCTAGGCTCTGTTTGGGGTTTTCTCTTTTTTATATAAACATGGTCCATCCATTCCACTCTCTGTCCATTCTGTCTTCTGATTCAGTATTTATTTATGGATGCCAGGCCCTGTGGATCCGGCTGGGGGAGCTCTGACCGAGCTGGGGAGGGGAGTGAACACATTACCTTAGAACACAAGACTTACTGAATCTCGCTATGAGGGAAGCAGCAGGTTCGTGGGGTTTTAAAGAACAAGGGTAGGTACTGGATGGATGTCTGAGAGGCCTGGGAGGGCTGCAGAGCATTTCACAAATGGCAGCTCAGATAGAGAAAAGAGAAAGTGCAGGGACAGTGGGACCCAGGTTACTGAGGCTGAAAAAGCAGGTTGGGGGCTGCAGTCCAGGAGCAGGCCTGAATTGCCCAGTAAGGGGTCTGAGTACCACACTGTGGGCTGAGGTGTCCCCAGGAGCTTTGCTGAAGCTAGAAACATCTCCTCACACTCATGACTCACACAGGGAGCTCCAGTCCCTCGAGGCTCTAGATGTCTAGGCTTCCATTCCCAGGCCGGCTGGGTGGCATCTGGGTTGTTAAGGCTTGAGGGCCCCACTCTGGGCCTTAAGTGTCCTCTTTTAGGCCTAGAGGGGCAGCAGCTGCCTGGAGACCACAAGCTCTCTCCTGTCACCTCGCTCACATTGTGAGCACAAGGGCCTGGGATGGTGTCAGCCTCCTGGGATGCAGCCTACCTTACCTTCACTTCCCCCAGTCATAGGAGAGAGCTGTTTGAGCAGCTCGGGGCCTAAGTTGCCTTGTTTCAGACCCAACAGTAAAGAACAGGCTCCACAGTGATTGGGCCGTGAGTCTCCTCCTTCAGCTCTCTCCTGTAGAAGCAGGTGGTGGGGCAGGTGCCCCATCTCCAGGTGAGCCATGGGTCTGAGAGGTGTCTCCCCACAACAGAGTGGACTGGAGTGGAGTGGGGATGGGATGGGGATTTGGGGGAGAAGTCACCCTTGTCTTCAGCAGTGGATGGAAGATAGTTCCTATTTTGATGGGGCTGGATTGTGGCACAAAGTCAGCTTGGGGACCCATTCTGGTTCAAGCATCTTCCCTTAGCTAGTGGGATTCTTGGAGGGAATCAATTTCTGCCTCTGAACTCTCCCTATAACCTGGAGATGAAACTTTCAAACAGTCTGGCAAACAGAGGCATCTCTCTAGGTCCTGGACCCTAAGGATCTTATGCTGTGGGTAGCTGGGCAGCAGTTGAGAGGGGCAGAAAGTAGGGGGGGGGGAGTGGACCATCTGCTTAACACTCTGTCCATCCTGGGGATCTGGAGCCCCTCTGGGGTGTGCCCACAGGGAGCTCCCTTCTTAGGGATGAGTCCCTCACAAAGAACCTCCTCCAGCCCTGCATTTCATGGCCTTCCCTCTGCCAGGACCCTGGGCACACCTCTAGCCTAAGTCAGATCAATCAGATGCCCCTTGGGACCAACTTCCCTTGGGAGTTTGGATTTTGGATCAGAGACAGAGGAGACCCAGGGTCAAAAATGGGTGTTCCCCAGTGGTTCATGACACCAGCTACAGAAGCTACTGGCTCATGCCTTCCTAAGCCTTAGCTGTTAAACTCCCCTTCCATCCTTTGGGACCCCTCCACATCTTTCCAATAAAGTCCTGGATCCAGCTGCAGAAGTCAGTCTGTGCTTGCAACGAGAAGAGCCCTAACCCTAAGCAGTCACACCTTTGTGAGAAGGTGATTCCAACAGATTTCCCATTGGCGCAGCAGACGGGGCTCTACCTCACTCCTCAGGGCAGGTCTGTAACACTTTAGAAGACACAAAAATGAGCATAGAGAGGCCCAGAGTGTAGTGAGGCAAGATGTTCTATCAGAGGACAGGAATGCTAGAAGCCAGCCCCAGTCCCCACATGGGAGCTGTGTGACCTGTGTCTTGAGGTCTCAGGGACCTGAGGAGCTAAAGGGCGTACTGGGAAAGCACTTGCTGGGTCAGGTGGCCAATCTCACAGCATCCCTGCTGCTGTGTCTATATATCCATAGGCCTGATGCAGTTGCCACAGGAAGAACGGCACCCTGTGCCCAGCAGGGAGAAGAGTCCCAGGAAATGGTAGTTTCGCTCCCATCTTGATTTAAAAAAAAGTCTTCCCACTAGCTGGCCATCAATGACCCAAGTCTTGGGAAGTCTCCTCCTGCATCAGGGCTGCCATTCTGTACGACACCTGCCAGGAGGACCCTGGAGCTGGCTCTGGGTCCCAGCTACCCTGCCCCTTGCTCTCTCGCGGGTCCTCATCTGGCAAGTTCTTCAAGGACCACCGCGCCAGCCTCGCACCTCCTGCACCACTTTGTTCCAGAGTGGGCCGGGATTTTCCAGGCTTCCTGCCGAGATTCATAATTGAACAGAGCCGGGGAGATTTCCCCAACCAATACTCATTTCCTCCTTAACACAGGGAAATGGGCGTTCAGCTCTGGTCTCTGTGATTCTTATACTTGCATCCACTTGGTAACTGCCGCTTGCATGAAATCTCAGTACCAAGGGTTGGGGGGTTTTTTTGGTTTGTTTTCTTTGCTTCTTTCTTTCTTCTAATGAGGAGCAAATATGGAGCCACAAGAGGCGAAATAGCTCTCTGCAGATTCAAGGCGTTTCCGCTGGTTTCCCTCTGCAGATCTCTGGAAAGTTATGCTCCAATAACCTGAGAGTTTTAATTGAAAGGACCGGGTGAGGGAAGGCAAATCAGAGTGGAGAATCGTATAAACTTCCAGAAGGAATCCTTAGGACCATCTGTTTCATCCCGTTCATGTTACACATTAAGAAACTGACGCTTGGAGAGGTAAAGTGCCATTTCCACAGTGACAGGCTGGTTGACACAGCTACCCCCAGAATGCTGGTCTCTTGATTCTAAGTTTCCCAACTAGGGGTGAGCTGGCCTCCCAGCAGTCATTTAGCAATGTCTAGGGACAGTTTTGATTGCCACAATTTGGGGTGGGGCAGGGCAAGATGCTACTGGCATCCTGTGGGCACCTCCCACAGTGCACAGCACAGCCCCCACCTACCTCAGTGAAGAATGATTTAGCCCCAAATGTTGATAGTGCCGTGGGTGGTTGATGGTGAATAAATGGTCTGCAGGGAGCTGAATCCTCCCTTCCCACGCCTGTGACAGACATTGCTAATTGATCACAGGGCTTTTGCCAGCTGGTCACAGACTAAATATTTCTTAGCACAGTGCTCCACTCAGGGACTACTAGCCAAGATGACCCCTGCTTCATTTTTTCCATCTGTGAAATGGGGATCATAAATGGAAATCACCGGGGGGGGGGCAGTGTGTGGGATTAAACAAGTTGATGCAGTCCTTAAATGCCACCATGCCTGGTAAGTGCTTAAAATATGTAAGCTGTTATTATAATCAGCCCTGCTCTAGTGACAAAGAGGCAGCTGGTCTTACTGTCAGAAGGCAGCAGGCCAGGTTTGTCCCCTTATCAGGACTGACACAGACTCTTTCTTGTTCTCATACACCCGTGACATTGTGGCTTCCAAAATGAGCAAAATTTCCCTTCCTCTTAGAAGGCCCAGCAAAGTGAGCCTATTTTTCCCTTTGTCCCCTTTCTGATGGACTAATAAGGGTTGGCTTCTGTTGAGGACTAAGCTCCCTGAAATACTCTGCTCTAAGCTCTTTCCATTTTCTTATTTAAGCCTCAAAAATACCTTAATGAAGTAGGAGCTCCTATAAACCCATTTTACAGATGAGAAAGAGGTTCAGAGAGGTTAAGCAACTTGCTCAAGGTAGCAGAGCCAGGATTGTCACCTGTTTCTGTTAGACTGAGAAGCAGAGCTGTCACACTGTGCTGCTCCCTCCCTTCCTACTCTACGTGAGGATGGGAGAAGAGGGGAAAGATGGAGGTAGAGAGAGGTCCACCCCTGCCAGGTCACCAGTGCCTTCGGGCAGCCTGGCAGGGCCCTGGAAGCACATGTCTACTCCACGAGTACCCCAGAGGATGGAAACAGCTCTCTCAGAGCTACCCCTCTCCCTACCACCCACACCTGCAGTCCAAGGCACTGGGTGAAAATTCTCCATCACCTCCTGGAACCCTGGTGCTTCTAGGTCACTTTGTGGGGAGCCACCAAATCACCGGCTTAGGCAAGACCGTGGAGCTCCCAGGCTAAGTGGCCATACCTGATGTCCTTATCCTTTTGTTCCAGCCCCCTGGGGCACCTGATGTCCTGCCTACACCTAGCCCACTGGGGGCTTTCCAGGAAGAGTTTTGCTATTTTTAGACAATGTACTTTTCATTCCATTTGGAGCCAAAAAGAAGCGTCAGTTTCATCTCTCCCACCCCCACCCCGAGGGCCAGCTGAGGACTGGGAGAGTAGCTGTGGACACTGTCATCCAGTCTGACCTTCAATTCAAGCCACACTTACACATCGATGGCCTGCCAGGTGCCCAGAACTGTGCTAGGCACCAGCTATGGTGCCGATGGAGCCAGAGCCATCCCACCTCTGCCTTCATGGCATGAGGGAGCCTGGGGGAGCCTGTCACCAGGTCAGGGAGGCCATCAGGGAATCAACACTATTCTGGCAGAGCAAGAATCAGGAAAGTGAAGAGACAGTGGTTGCTGCAGACAGAGGCACGGGAGCAAACGGTCAGAGCCTGTCTGAGGATGTAAGAGGAGGCCCCTGGGTTAGAACTGGGAGGGGACAGAGGTGGCAGGCTTGGGGGCTGGGAGCCATGTGAGCGTGTGAAGCCAGCACTCTGACAGGATCAGATTTGCGTTTTAGAAGGTTTTCTCCCTCCTGGGTGGAGGACGGAGTGGAGGCTGTGAAGCCAGTCAGAACCCAGGCTCTGTGACAAAGGTCTCACTCAAGTTCATCTGCTGACTTGAGGCAAAGAGGGAGGATTCTCCAAGGCCAATTTGTCTTTGCCATCACAACCATCTTCAAACTAATGATTCCTCCACCACTGTCTCTGGAAGCTTGGGGACACCAGCCCCCTCCCATGGTAGCTTTCCTTGGGCTACTTAACTCCTGGCCTGGGGACCTTGGTCACTGGCTATCACTTGACTTCCCATGTCCCTATTGCCATGCCCATAGCCTGAGCTCCTGGCACCCAGCAGGTGCCTGTCCTGTGTCCCTGGCCCAGCCCACTCCGCTCAGTTTCCTCCTGGAGGTTTGCAGCTAAGGCCTGGGGATTTTGTTTGCATGAAAAAGTGAAAAGTAAATAAAATATAGAAGCCAGCTTCCGTCCCTCCACAGGTGCAGCAGGGCACTGATGCACGGGGCTTCATAGGCTGGGACATGCGAGAGCAGACTGCCTGGGAGCGAGACGGTGGAGAACCCTCGGGAACAGTGCAGAACAATTGCCACCATGAGTTAAGCAGGCTGTTTATGGTGAGGATAAAAGTTAATGGGAAGATCTACTCCAGCTCCCCACCATTAAGCAAGAGAAATGCTGGTAAACGACACAAAGAAATAGTGGAGACTCCCAAAGGCTGCGTGATTCTGCTGGGGAAGGCGGGGTGGCAGCCAGGTGGAATGAGGTGGTGGGGCCACATTCATCATCTGATTAGGAAAGAGATCAAGGTTTGGGCATCACTAATTTCATCTAAATTCTCTTAATCTATTACCCACCGTCCCCTTGCCAGGTGAGTTGAAAGCCAGTTGGGGAGAGAGAGGCCGGCTCTCCCTAATCCATTCTAGATGAAGCCTTCCAGCCAGACACCCCAAATGTGGGGCCTTGTCCATACTAATATTTCCAGCAATTGTCCTTGCTTCTTGCCTATTTCAGAGATGAGGAAGGCACCCGGGACTGAAGCCTGTTGGGGTGCCCCACTGGGGTGAGGCAGCTGCCCTGGTGTTAATTACCATTATTAGCTCCCACAGGTACCACTGCTGTTAACAAGGACAATAATGACAGCAGCTGATACTTACTGAGGTCACTGCTGTTCCATGCACTTTATGTCTTAGTTCATCTAGTCTGTGGGTGCCACCATTGTCACCTGCTCATTTTACAGATGAAGAAACCAAGACCCCGAGAGATTCAGGGGCTTGCGCAGGGCTGCCTGGATAGTGAGTGCAGGTCTGAGGCCTGACTGTCCGGACAGCTCTGCTCTGTCACCCCAAGAACTACACATAAATCACTGCATACATACACGAGCTGGAGATGTGAGGGCTGACGGAGGCCCAGGCCACAAGACAGAATGTTCTGTCAACCCCCGAGACCCACTTGGGAGCACCCTTCCCCTTTATAGGTTTCTGTGCCACTCTGGACACCCAAGATAGACGTGTCTCCTTGGAAATGTGCACTGAAAGGCTTAGGTAGGCAGGCAGAGGTGGGGTAGAGGACGGGGGTGGAGGGGTGCAGGTTGTTTGCCAATGACCTGGATACCTAGCAAAGGGCAGGAAATGGGGCTAGGGGCAGCTACAAAAGAGTGTCCTGCCTGTGGGTGTAGGGGACACTTGGGGCAGTGAGTGCCCTCTTGAAGGGCAAAAACTTGGCTGAGGCTGCTGCACTTGGCCAGTGGTTTTTCAATTTGAGGCCCAGGAAGGCTCCCATTAAACAAGTGCCCTGGTGATCAGTGAGACATCTGAGACCTTGCCTTGGGACTCTGCCTCAGCTCACAGGGCCTCCAAATTTGTGGCCAAGATGGAGTCTTCTCCCAATACCTCTCTGTCAAGAACAGCCCTGAAGCATCCTGAACCCTGACGTTGCAAGGGAAACAGCCCAACCACATCCTCGAGCTTTGTGGTTCTCACATATGTTCATTTTCCTGCACCATGGCCTTGCCCTCCCATGCTCTCCTAATCACACCCTGTCTGGTACTTTCCTCAGGGGCACGGGGTGTGCACTTCATCCTCTGTTCCATCCCCTGGTTCTGCAGGTGACCTCTGCACAGGCATGGTTCTAACTGTTCTTTCTGCCCTGTAACTCCTAGTACATGGCCTCCTCCCAGACCCTGGAACTCCACCCCCCAAGGAGATCTCCACCTAGATGCCCAACAGGGACTTCAGACTCGGGAAGACTTGAGCTAAACTGCCATCTGCCCCTGGGGACTCTCAGCCTCCCCTCACTGTCCTCACTGGGGGTGTCTTTGGTCCTCCCTCTTCCTCCTGCCTGTATGTCATCCCCCAGCCAATCTTGTGACTCCACCTCCTAAAGATGCCCAGATCCATTCCTCTTTCCTGTCCGTGCCACCCTTCCCTAGTTTGGAGTTTGCTGGTATCCCTGTCACCTCCTCCTGCAAAACCACCTGCCAGTGGGATCTGACGACTTTGGCCACAATGCCATCAGCGTCGTTCCAGATCCTACAGGCTGAAGCCTGGGCGTGCCAGCCATCACGGCTGGTTCAGCTGACCCTTTGTGTCTGATTGCCGGTCTTGCTCTCCAGCAACACTGAGCCTTCAGGGTCCTTTATTCATGTTCTGAACCACATGAACTCTCAGAAGGCATCAGAGCAGAAGCCTCGCCCTCCAAGGAGCCTGCCTAGACCTGTCCCACTCTCCTGTTCGAGTACTCACAATACTCTGTGCACACCCCTGTCACAGCAGCCTCTTGCATCATATTTGAATTGTGTCTCATCTCTGAGCCAGAGGTGGAGGCTTATTTATGTTTGAACTTCAAGCTCCTACTTAGTCTCTGTTGATTCACGTTGGGTGAATTGCACTGCTGTTCTTTCTCCAATGAGGGTTTCTGTGGGGCTGGAGACATTGGGGGGTGAGGGAGACACTGCTCTCTCCTGGCTCCTTGGCTCTGTGTTCACATGGAAAAGGCAGAAAAAAGTCCACTCTGTCCCTTTCCTTCCTCCCCACCAGCGTGTGAGAAGCAGAGAAGCACTGGCAGGGCCTGCAATGCCGCTGTCCACGAGGGGCCAGTGGAATGAATGAGCTGCTTGTCTTCAGCCTCCCAAGTCAACAAGTCACTCCAAGAAGCATGGCTGGATTGTAACACGATAAATATGAGTGTTCTAGGGGTGAATCCAGGGGCCACACTCTGAAAACTACAGTTAGGGAATCCAAGGTACCCAGATGTCAGACAAGTTCTATTTCAACAGATTCTAAAAAACATAAAAACCCTCACCTTGTAAACAGGTGGGACTGCTGGCAACAAGGAAGAAGAAGAAAGCCCAGAGGTCTGTATCAATCCCATTTTCAACATGGTACGCACTGTCATAAATTCCTACAGTCCAGATATTTCCAAAGAAATTCTGGCTCGCCCTGAGTGCTGGCCTGAACCCAGGAGACCCTAGCCCTGCAGGGTTCCAACCCACCCTCCCAGGACCTCCCCTTTGCTTAGCCAGGACCAAAAGTTGAGGTTGCTTGGGCTCCATGAGAAGCTACCGTGTGATCACAAAGCTTTCATTATTCGTTACTCTGTTCTTCCTCCCAGTGAAATCCGGAGCTAGACGTATGAACAGTACATTCTCCAGTTTGCCAGCAGGAACTCCCTGTCAGTGGACAGAAGCCAGTGACACCCCATTTCCAGTGGTTCAAATAACAGCCGGAAAATGAAGCTTGTCAGGGTGCCACGACCCAGAGCAGCATGGGAGGGAGCCAGAGCACATCCTCAGAGGCCTGAGACGTCTGCGTCTAATGATTCTGAGTTCTGGACTTTATATTTTCAGACATGAGATTAAACTTGATTTGAAGTTGAACCCGGGAGGAATTTGTTAAAGAAAAAGATGTTAGATGGAGTCTAAAGTCTTTTGCAAGGTGGCTTCTTCACCTACATCCCAAGGCCTTGGATTTCTGGTTAATGCAGGGGGCGAAAGCCTTCTGCCCTCCTCACTCTACCCTGTCCTGGAAGGGTCATTCACCCACTGACCCCCGACCCTCCAACAGCCCTAAAGAAGGTACAGAGGAGAAGATGAGGGCAGCCTTTGTACATGGACAATGACATGTTGCTGTCCTCTCAGTGAATCCTCCCCCAAATCCAGGAGACGGTACTGCTGTTCCCATTTCACAGAGGGGAAAACTTTGGCCCTGGGAAGTGATATGAAGAGCAAGAGGAGAGAGCCAAGATATGAACTTAATCATTAATATCTGGTTCCAAAGGGCATGCTTTCCACTTATACCACACTCAGCTCACATGCTCAGTGGCTGCCAGGACTGGGCCACTCGGGGGTCAATTTGGCAGTCTGGCTCAGACCATTATGGGCTGTTTGTACTTGGCAGTTCCTCTTCCCCTCTGGGCTTCCTACATGTCCACTTTGGAAGCCTCAGTGCCTCTGAAATGCTTTGGCCCCTTTTCCTTTTAGATAAATGTTATTGTGCTATTGGAGGTTTATAGGAGATGTTAAGAGTTGCATGTAGATAGTGCAATTATTACTAACCTCACATGGTTACTTTTTAATGCATTTGTTCTTGAAATGACAGGGCCAGCCAGTGTGCCTGTGCATGGATAGGCATGTGAGTCACACAGGAGGGGAGGAAGTGGACAGATGATCCTGGCCTCTTGGCCACAGCCTGGTCTCAGCAAGGGGAGAAGTGGCCTTCTGCCCCCCCGTGTACGATCTCTGCTTTGGAAAGATGAAGCCCTTTGTGGCTGTAGTGGTCACGGCAGCAGAAGCAGCACCAAACCTCTTCCAGCATCGAGGATGACACAGCCCTGCAAGCCAGCAGCCCTGCCTGCCCAGCCGTGTCTCCAACTGAGCCCTAATTTGTGAGGCTGCTGCCAATGCTCATTAATAATGACAGGGAGCCTCCCGGCAAGTGCCAAGCCCACTGCAGGCCTCAGGCCCATGCAAACAGGAGCCAGGGCAGCCTGTCAGGCCCCAGGTGGGGGATCAGGGTTGGTGAGCCCAGTGGGTGTTAGCTGAGGGCTACAGGTGCCACTCCCAGGGCTCTTACAGCCAGTCCCAATCAGACATAAGCCAGGGTAGCTGCCAATGTGGGGGTGTTGGATGTAGGCGTGGGTGCTCCCTCTGGGGTGACCCTCTGGGAAACTCAGCAGGAGCTGGGTTCTGAGGGTTTTGCGTCTGCTGAAAGGCATTAGGACTGCCAGGATCGAGAAAGTCAGGCTGATGTGCACATCTTCCAACAGTCTAGGGAGCTGGACAATGCAGACAGGAGGGGAAATGCAATCCGTTCCGTGGGACCTGGATTGGCCTGGGGACAGTGGGACAGTTTCACTCAGGAGGGAACCCGGATTCTATCCCTGTGGACCAGCCCTGCTCAAGCCCCAGAAACCCACCTTGTCTAAGGACCAACCTTTCCACTATGAGTCTCCATGAAGAGGGGCTTCCAGAAAGCCTGTTTGGGTGACATTTTTATCTATGGCCCAGATGCAGGCAAATCCTGATTCTCTTGAGCACTGAAGTTTTTGTAATTAGACAGATCCTCTTAAAGAAAATGATGCACAAGGGCAAATACAAATGAGACTCGGAGACTAGGAAGGGCCAGTGATGCTGTCCTCGGCCAGGGATCCTGGGCCCTGGGACTGAGAAAGCTGTGCAAACCCTACACCCGGCCCCCACCCTGCCAGGAAACATCCACTGTGCCAGGGGTCTCTGAACCAGGCTCCAGAGACCCACCTGAACAGTCAGCTCCCACCCGCTGCCCCGTCCGACCACGGCAGGGCTGCTGTGGAGCTGTCTTTTAGACACAGTCTCCTCCGAGTAAAGTGGACGTGGTGGTGGGCAGGACCAGGTCCATCTTGTGTGGTTGGAATAACTGCCCGACTTGACGTCCCTGGTGCCTGGCAGAGCCTGTGCTTGGCTGGCTGGCTGAATGAATGAACGGCACGTATGGGGGCTAGGACCCAAATAAGGTCTTGTTGCTCAATTTGTCACAACTTTCCACACCAGTTCCTTGGATGGACCCAATGTGGGGTCCCCACTCTTGCTTTGTTCCCAATCCATTGGATCTGTTCGTTCACACAGCAAACGTTTTCTGAGAGCACTGACTTGGGTGTTCTCGGGGCCTGAGAGGACTCCACGCTGTCTCTTGACTCTGCTAGCTTGGTGGGGGCAGCCAGGTACCCTGTGACATGGCCCAACACATTGAACCACAGTCCAGAAGATCCAGGGCTCCAGGAGTCCAGAGAAGGGAGGAACACCTTCTGCCAGAGATGGACCAGGCTCCATGGGGAAGGGGGCTTCGAGGTGAATGCTGGGGGATGGACAGAGTGGGCTGGGCAGGAGGCTCCCCCTGGAGAAGGGCCAGTGGCATTCCAGTGGGCGGAAAGGTAGTGGGGATGAGGCAGAAAATGGAGAGCAGATTGTAGAATGTCAACCAGAACTCTGCTTTGCTGTGCTGAAGAAAGCTCTGCCTGCACATCCCCGCCCTGGTTCCAGGATCCCTGCACAGGCCGTCAGGGCTCTGGCCATGAAACACACAAGGTTTCTGGCCTGGAGCTGCAGCTGCCTTCCTGGTTATTCACATATATATGGCAGGAAGCTGTCAGGCCGTATCCAGGGTGGACACCTAGGGGCCGGTCCATCCCTGGTCTGGAAGGCATCACATCAGGATGGGGAACAAAACAACCAAAACACACCCTTGTAGGTTGGCATTCCTGCCCACGTGAGCAGGGAGCCACCGGGAGACTACTGAAGACTCTCCCAAGGGTCACAGTAGAAAGAACACAGTGAAGCTCCCAAACAGACCCATGTAGTGACTGCAGAGGAGCAGAGACATCTGCCACTGCCCTGCACACCGCACCCCTATCCCCACTGCTTGGCTCAGCTCCGAGGGGGCAGGGGAGTCCCGCTGGCCTCTGGGAAGAGGAGAGCTGCGCCTCACAGGAAGGAGAGGCCTTTCTAAAGTGAGTTTTTCTTTGGGGACCTCAATTCATCTTCCTCTTTCACCAGGCAAAGCTGTTGTGAATCTTAGCATTTGGGCAAAAGGGGGACGGGGCGCTGAGGTCAGGCTGGAGCCTGGGCAGGCTGTTCAACTCCAGGACCAAGTGCCTTCCAACTGGACCACAGTGGGACAGGGGGAGCTGCCATGACCGAGCTCCTAGCAACAGCCAGCCCTTTATGATTTAACTAGTCTCATCCTCATACCAGCCCTGTGAGTCTTCTATTACTGACCCCCTTTTAAAAATAAAGAGATTCGGCTTTAAAGAGTGCAGAACAAAATTCCTTAAGATCCCCCCACCCCTGTGAGGGATAGAGCCTGAACTCAAAGTCAAGTTCATCTAACCTGAGCTCACCCTTTTCACCAAAGCCCCTTCTGCTCAGGCAGAATCCTAAGATAGACCCCAAGACACCCACCCCTGCTGCACACCCTGTATAATGCCCACCCCTGGAGTGTAGGTGGAACCTGGGAATATGATGATTAGATTATGTAATGTGAGACTCTGCTGTGGCAGGTGGTTGGAGGGGGAGAAGCCAGAGAGACTTTCCCGCTGGCCTGGAAAAAAGCATGTAGCCATGCTGTGAGCTGCAAGTGGGGCTGCATGGCAAGGACTGTGGGTGGCCTTTAGGACCGAGAGTCCCCTGGCTGATACCCAGCAAGAGAATGCAGCCTCTGTGCCACAACACAACCAGCTGAATTCTGCCACAGAATTCCTGTGGGCTCACAGGAGGACCCAGAGCTCCAGACAGGAAAGCAACACATCTGATACAGTCTGTGATTGCAGCCTTGGGACACTTGAGCAGGCTCAGTGTGTCCAGACTCCCAAGCCACAGAAACTGTGAGATAATACATCTGTGTTTTTTTTAAGCCACTAAGTTCTGGTAATTTGTTAAGTATAGGAAATGAATATATATCTCACCCAAATAAGTTCATTTTACCTGCAGGAGTCCAGTCCAGCTTTGAAAATAGCCACTGACCCAGAAAGAAATAAAAATATTCATGTTGCCTTGATGAAACTAATTCACCTTTCTAAGACTCAGTTTCCTCAACTGCAAATGGAGAGAGTAACAGTACTTACGTCATGAACTGGTGGGAGTGTAAAATAAACAGAGGCATCTATGTTTGTAGCCTACCTTGTAGTTGTCAACACAGTTACTAACAAAAATCACATTTCTTTCACTTGAGGTTGCCCATTTTTGGAGAGCAACATGGAAGGGATTTCAGGAGGCTGGTTAATTTGGTAGGTACTTGCAAGGCTGAATTAATTTCCTGGTATTAATTTTCTGGGACTGCCATAACAAAGTACCACAAACAGTAGCTTCAAACAACAGAAATGTATTCTTTCATAGTACTGGAGGCCAGAAGTCCAAAATCAAGGTCAGTAGGGTCGTGCTCTTTCTGAAAGACCTGGGGAAGGATCTGTCCCATGCCTCTGTCTTAGCGTCTGGTGTCCCCCCCACCCCACTGCCAAGTCCTTGGCATTCCTTGTCTGGCAGGTGCCTCCCTCCAGTCTCTGCCTGCATCTTCTCTGTGGCCTCCTCCCTCTGTGGCTGTGGCCTCCTCCCTCTGGGCTGTGGCCTCCTCCTCTTTCCATAATGGCCGACTCTGCTGAGTTAGGGCCTTCCCTAATGGAGTATGACCTCATCTCAACTTGATTACACCTGAAAAACCCTATTTCCAAATAAGGTCCCTTTCATAGGGACCAGGGGTTAGGGCCTCAACATGCTCTCTTCTGGGGGGACACAGGTGCATCTGCAACACCTCCAATGCTAAAGATGTTGGGAAGGGAACACAAAGTCCTCAATAGCATCCTTTTCTCAACTAACTCTCCTGCTTTTTCAATGCCTTATATATGAGGGAACCAGAAATGGAAGCCCCCCTTCCCCCACCAAGACATTTCTGTAATGTTCTGGCCTGAGAGAGGCAAAGAGCCCCCTTTGAAGTCTCATCTGGAGAGCTGTGGGGGCCACAAACTGCTTGGTGCAGTCTGAGTGGTGAGAGATGTAAGAGCTGAATGAATTATGGAGGCGAGGACGCAGGTGGTGGGAGGCAGGCCCTGCAGGAGTCCAGGCCGACCTGCAAAGCCAAGAGGCAGAGGCAGCAACATCCCTAATGACAGATCTGGGTTTCTCAGGAGGACAGGAAAGTTGCTTCCCCACTTCAAAGAAAACCCAGTGCTGAGGATTCCAAGGGTCTTCTCCTCCTCTCTGTGTGGCTGCTCTGTCCTCTCTTTCCACGGCAGCAATTTGGAGGAGGAACATGTGTGCACACACTGGCTCAGGTAGCTAGACTGCCGAGTCACAGGGCACCATGGGGGGAGCACTATGAGCCTTAGTGCATGTGGTTCCACCTGGGCCTTCCCATCACGGCAACAGCACGGGCTGGGCCACAGGAAGATGCAGCTTCAGATGCTGTGCGACAGCTCACATGCTCCCAGATGCTGCCCACGGACTCATGCAGCCAGGCTGGATACTATCAGGGTTGAGGCTCTGTGGCCACACTGTGTGCAGCTGCACGTGCCATATGCAGACAGAAAGGGTATACAACCATGAGGCACGCACACTGTGCTGCAACTCTGCCTCCCACTCTTGAAGCAAACCTGTGGTGTGCATACACCAGGGCTGTGTCTAATCTTGGACCTGCCAGTGTCATGCAGAACATATCACACCAGCCATAACATGGCTCACCAGCCAGACCCACAGCCAAGAGCTCCCCTCTCCCTCAGGAGCCGCACCTCCCAGGCTCCCTTGCCTGTGCTTCTGGGTAGGTGTGGTCTGTAGGAGGCTCTGATGGAAAGAGAGAGTGAGAGGAGGGGAAAGTCAGGGTATTTCTCCCCCTCTTCCTTGGACAGTTTCTGGAAGTTGCTGCATCTTCTCAGGGGGTCTGATTCCTTCTGGAAAACCCCACCCTTTGTGGTCCCACCTCTCTCTGTGAGCCAAGCACCTGCTGGATGCCCTGGCCTCTGACTCCAGTAAAACAGCCTTCTCTTGTTCCCTCTCCATCACAGGGGAGGGGAGGGGCTTTCTGTAGTCATATCTGAGTACCGCCTGGTTCTCCCATTTGAACTTCTCAGTGCTTCCCCCACCTGGGTGCTCAACTCCCTGTATTAAATTCCTCTGTCTGAAAGACACCAAGTGGTTTCTGTGTTCTTGGATGGACTGACTGATGAAGTAACAATAATGAGCATTGAATAAGCACGAAGAATGTACCATGACTCTTAACACATATCAAATTCTCACATGGATGGAAGATGAGGTTGATATATTTGATCCATTTTGTAGGTGAGGAAAATGAGACTCAAGGAATCTGAATAATTTGTCCACTCAAACTCAGCTGTAATGGAAAGAACACAAACTTTTGAATAAATCCCATTTTAACCACTTAGCAGCTATGCAACCTCAAGCAGGTTACCTAATCTTCCTAACCCCCTGTTTCCTAGTTCCAGAATATTCTCATCCCCCCAAATGGAAACTCTGTATTCATGAAGCCATCCTCACCAGCCTTTCTCCCCAGCCCCCTTCAGACACTAATCTGCTTTCTGTTTCTGTGAATATATCCGGTATTTCATACAAATGGAATCATACAAGATGTGGCTATTAAGGGGTGATCATGTCTCTCCCCCCCACAAAATTCATATGTTGACATCCTCACCCCCAGTAGCTCATAATGTGACCTTATTTGGAAACAGGGTCATTGAAGACACAGCTCAGATGAGGTCACTAGGGTGAGCTCTAATCCAGTGTGACTGGTGTCTTTATAAAAAGAGAAATTTGGGCACAGAGACACGCACACAGAGAGAAACCATGGCAAAGAGAAGGCAGAGATGAAGGTGATGCTTCTACAAGCCAAGGAACAGCAAAGATGGCCAGCAGCCCACCGAGAGCCAGATTCTCTCTCGCAGCCTTCAGAAGGGACAGGGTTTCTCTTACAGCTGTTGGCAGAAACTAAGCACTTGGGACACTTTGAACTTCCAGCCCCCAGAACCACGAGACCATGCATCCACGTTGTTTAAGCTGCCCACGCTGTGTAAATTTGTTACAACAACCCCAGCACACTCACACAGTGGGCTTTTGTGTCTGGCATCTTTCATGTGACATGATCTTTCTGAAGTTCATTCATGTTGTAGCATGTCTCATCACTGTGTTTTTGGTCCTCCAGGGCTTAGTCCTGGGCTGTTGATAGCTAATGGTCTCTAGACAGCAAGTGGGCAGCAAGATGTCTCCCAGCCAGCACGGCAGGATGGAGACATGGCCAGTGTGGGGAGGCTGGCCAGCTGGCACGCATGGTCCCACCAGGAAGGAGCTGAGAAGGCCTCAGGGAGGAGCTGGCCCTGGGTCACAGAGCTGCCCCATAACCTGCTGAAAACAGGCAGCAGCCTGTGTGGCTCTTCCCATACCCCAAAGAAGTCTGTGGCTCTCAGCAGGCATCTAGAAGGCCGGGGCCTGCCTGCCACGAGAGGCATTACGTGTGGTGGTCTGGGACATGGCGCCTGGGGCCAGACTGCCTGGGTTCAAACCCCGGCCCAGCTCCACCGCTTGAGGGAGTTCCTGTAACAGGTTGTGCGTTGGTCTCCTCCTCTGTACATTGAGGTTAGTTAAGTAGTGAGGAAATGAGTTAAGAAGAGCTGAGAGCCTCGAGCGATCTACTCCCAACTGGCGCAGCAGCAGTCGGGCCCACCCAGCCTGCACCCTCGTCCTGAAGCTGACTATCCAGCCTCGTCTGAGTCCTCTGTGCTCCCACGTGCTGACCTCAAGTCTCCCTCTCCTCCACTCACTGTCCCGATTCAGGGCTCATCCCCTGCTCTGGCTCGTCCAGTGTCCCCCTAACAGGTCTTCTGTCTCCTACCCTGCTGCCCCTGCCGCCCCATGGGGGAGAGCCCAGTGGGCTCTCAGGACACAGTGGCTCTGGACACCCTCTTGGTGAGAGCCTCAACCAGAGACGCTGGCCAAGAGGGCAGAAGCAGGCTCCTGGGCATGGTGTAGAGGCAGGATGCACCTTTTAGCCTCCAGCCCTGCCTACCTCCCCATCCCCAGCTCCTGGGCCTCCTCTCCTATGGGAATTTCTGCTTCCACAGAGCCGAATTTCTTAGGCCTTCTGGAACATACCCTGTGTTCTGAGACACAGTGTGTGCTGGATAACCATGGAATGTCTGGGAGCCGGTGCGGTATGTCCATGCCTTTGCCCAGGATCTGTGGGGACATGGTCCTTCTCCTTGTTCCCATAGCAAAGGTATGTTCATCTTTCTCAACTGGCTCACTGACCTGCCACCAGAAACACTCCCGAGACCACCCCCCAGGCCTAGGGCCTTCTTCTCTGTGCTGCTCCTGCTCCTCGGCCATCACACTTCTGTGTAGAACTGCACCAGTAGGCTGTCCGCCTGTCTCCCCTCTCCCTACTGGACACTGATTTCTTTGAGGCATAGGATGGGGTTCTATTTTTCACCTGGGTGCTCCATGCTGAAATGAACAAAGTATGCAAAGGTGAGTGTGTGTATGTGTGTGTGTGAGTGTGTGCAAGTCCCTGCCCGGGACTCTTACACATCCTGCAAGACACAGAACAAATGCCACCTCCTTTGAGAAGCTCTCCCTGACTTTCTTGCTAGAATTGAGAGCAGCCTAGAGTGACAAGCGTCAGTTTAACATCATAAGCCTGAACTCAGTGCCCCTTTGCTGTCCTTGCTTCTTTTTGGTGTCTGTCCCTCCCCCGAAAATATAATCATGCCATGAATTTCTATCTGTTTCATTCACTGTTGTGTAAACAACTTTCCTGTCACTTGTAATGCTGCTTGGTAAGTAGCCGGCCGTCAATAAAGATTTTCTGGGTGAACGAATGAATGACTCCTTGGGGGCTCAGAACTTGCTTGGCTTATTGCCAGCACGGACTCCAGCCTAGTAGCCAGGGCTGTTCTTGGTGAGTTCAGGCTCAAGGTGAGTTAGTCAAACTCTGCCTCTACTGCTCTGCCCTCTGTGGCTGTCAGAATTTCCTTCTCAAGGGATCAACAAGGCAGGAGCAAGTGGGAGGTCATGTCATCCTGAACAGCTCCAAGTCACAGAATCCACAGACACAGTGACATCTTTTTCTCCAGGGTCAAACAGTGTTCCTGGGATGCTAGAGTCCCTGGCACTCAGCACAGGACTAGGGGCATGCACTCCCAGGGGGACTTGCTTTACTAGCTAGGATTGAAAAGAAGACAGGCCAGCAGTTGGAGGGGCAGGCGTGGGCTGGTGGCAGGCCACCTGGGAGTCTTCGCTTCCTCGGACTTATATTAGTTTGCTTTAATTTTTTATTGAGGATAATATATGAAGGGTAATCCTAAGAGTGCAGCTCAAAGATCAAGTGTTAACATGTGCAAAACGAGCGCCCAGATCATGGTGTAGAATGTGCCCTCTCCCCCCGAGGCTCCCTCCTGTGGCCTCTCAGTCCATACCCCACGAAGGCAGCCACCTCCCCACCGCATCACCCTCATAGGTTCTGCCTGCATTTTAACAGGACATGAATGGAAGCACTCCGTATCATGAGGCTGTTTTCCTAGCTGCCTAGTGCGAGCTGGGAGTCACCACGTGAATGGCAACAATCAGAATCTGGGTGTGAGAGCCTGCAGGCGGGTGGCATCCCCTGCAGAACATGGGTTCTGGGGCTTTGAAGTGCACGGCTAATGTCTTCTTAAAGGAGCTGCCTTCAGCAGAGGGATTTTCACCTTCTCTGCTGAGAACACCCCATCTTAAAAGCTGTTCACAGTCTGACAGCAGAATCCTTCCTCCCAGTACGCATGAGTCAGACCTGGGGCCCGGCACCGTGCGCTGCTCTGGTCACGACGCTGTGCCCGCCTCCTCTGAGAAGCCTGTTGTGCCAGCCCAGCCCACAGCCAGTGCCTGGAGACCACTGGGATGCACCTGTGAGGCGGGTCCTGCCCTTTACATCTTCCTCTGGCACTGTGGCCCTGGGTTCTACCCCACACCCTCTCCTGTTTTTAGCCCAGCACTGGAGAGGGCTCAAAACAGGCTTGGGAGCCAGAGACATTGGAGCAGATGCTGGTGGGTGTCACAGTCTGGCTAGTCTCCCACTAGAGAAGTGTCACTCATGCTGCGTTGTGATGACGAGGCAAACTCTGAAAAGCCTGGACGTAAGAGATTTTCGGTACGTCACAGCTACCACGGTGACCAACTGGGGGCTGTTATAGCTGAACGAAGAGAATGGAATCTGAAGCCAGACAGCCTGGGTTTGAACCTGACTTCAGCACTTGTTGGCTCTGGGGCTTCGGCAAGTTCCTTAACCTCTCTGTATCTCGATTTCCCCATCTACATAACGGAAGCAGTGACAGCGCCTGCCTCCCCTGGGTGACTGAAGATAAAGCAAGTTAACATATATATAAAGGGTCCAGGGAAGACCCTGAAACACAGTAAGAGCCATAGCAAGTGTCAGCTCTTTTTCTGTACTAATGCACCTGATTAAATCAAGGTTAATTAATTAAATAGCACAAACTCCTCACTGTTATGAAAATAACATGAGCTAACTTACGGAAAGTTCTTGAGATCATGCGTATTGCATTTGGTTGACAGTGAGTGCTCAGTAGACATTTACTCTTATTTTTAAATGATTCATAATTATGGATCTTAAACAGAGAAGTGAGCACAAGAGCTTGGGATGGATAAACAGCTAAGGGTAGAGGGAGCGTGCAGGGCCAGCCCGGGCCACATCCTGCTTATGGGCAACTCAAAGGCTGGCCCTGATAAGTGGGGAGGAAGAATCTCTTTGGGGGCTCTGGCTTGGCACAAAGGCTTGTGCATTCGAAGCCAGAAACAATCTGGAGAAAGTAACCAGGTTTTTTTTTTTTTTTTTTAAACAAAAAGGTAAATTTCATTCCCTTTCCTCCAGAACTAGGAAGACTGAAGAAGGATATAACTGGTTCTCAGAACATGAAGGGCTTTTAAGGGTCAGAGATGAGTGGTTTGTTCTCAGCTCTGGGAAAGACTGAACAAGAAGAGAAGGACAGACATTACTATTGGAGGCACAGGGAATTTGATTGAATTTAAAGAATGATGTTCTAGTCCAAGATTTGAGAATCTCAGCTGGAGGGTCTGG
Source organism: Loris lydekkerianus (assembly GCA_963574355.1). Taxonomy (NCBI): domain Eukaryota; kingdom Metazoa; phylum Chordata; class Mammalia; order Primates; family Lorisidae; genus Loris; species Loris lydekkerianus. The sequence continues at coordinate 5,028 of CAUYPK010153449.1, read as the reverse complement.
TCTTGTGACCTGTGACCCTCCATATGTGTTCAACCTGCACTTTTACCTGAACTATGCACCTCTAAAAGTGGCATTCTCGGCACCTGGTGACAAGGACCCAGGAGGAGCTGATACTTTTGCAACAATAGGCATTTGCAGAGTCAACTGACTCACTGCCATCAAGAGCAAGGGATCATTTCGGGGGGGCAGTAGAAACTGTCTTTCCTCCAATATTCATGATCTGAAGACTTTTCTGAAGAATTTACACAAACGGAATTGGCAATGGCAAATTTTTAAAACAGAAGAATCTTTTATTTTAAAGAGTTTAAGGATTTTTGGTGCAATGAAGCATGTGCTTAAACTTGCCACAGGGAGATCTCTCAGGGAAGAAAAAAATAAAAAGAAAGCATCTTCTGTTCAAACTTCATTGTATTCATATTTTAAGATATCTTGGCCAGTCTGGCTCAGGCAAAAAAATTCTCCCTGGGGAACTTCTCATGACACAGCTTTTCTATTAAGTCCTTAGTTTTACATACGTGATAAAAGTTTATAAGGGAATATATCTGGGTTTTATTTGGTTTTTACTTACATTTGTGGTCAGTTTTGGCACTTTTATTGTATGAAATGGAGTTCTAGGGATAAAAACCCAATGTGTAAATTGTGCTGATAGGAAATAAAGATTCAACTGTGGATGGCTCTCAACGGCTTTGATCCGGGAATCAATTTGGTTATAAGTCAGAGGTAGCCTGTAGTACGCTGCTGGCAAGAAGTGACTGGGCGTGGTGCCTGGTTGTGCATTCCTAGACTCAGTTAAGAATAAAGACAGTAGACACCTTCACTGGTGAATGGGTGGGCACATTCATTCATCCATCTGGAGACTGGGCCTGGGATTCTTTTCATTTAAATATCAGACTTATATTATTCCCCTTCAACATCACAAAACATTCGGAAAAGATAAAGGATTAAATGACTCACTCCCGGGTTTCCACGACCACCCGTTTAACAGTTTGGTAAATTTCCTTCCAGTATTTTTGCCCAGCCATCGCCATAGTCACATCTATTTTATACCAGATGATCTTTAAAGGTTCTACATCTGTGGGTTTTTGACTCACTCAATTTGCTACTTAATAGAATTCTCCTCATGTTTAATAACCCTCCTAATAATCGCAGAGTTAAAATAATACATTTTTATCTGGAAAATGCCTCGAGAACTTTCAAAAGGCCATCGTGAACAGGAGGCAGGAGAGGGCTGGTGTGGCTTAAATACAGCTGACTTGAAAGGAAAAGGGGAAGAAATAATTAGAAATATGAGGAAGAAAGAAAGGAGAGAAAGGGAGAAGACAGGAGGGAAGAAGGCACGGGGGATTACAGAAAAGGCTGATTTGTGTGGCAGAGGGCTGGCCAGGTGTGTGTGGTGACAAGGACAGTAGGAATGGTAGCCACCCCAGGAGGGACCCCTGGGACACATCAGAAACAATCACCATAGGGAAAGAGCAACTGACCAGTATGAGAATGTGGATGGGCCTGAGGCCAGCAGGCAACTCTCGAGAGACTGACCCTGGGGCCAAAGCCACAGGCTACAAGTGGCCATCAAGCTAGATGACGGGAGGCCCTCCAAACAGTTAAGCAAAAGGGGCCTCTCTGCCCACCAGGCATCTGGCCTTGACTCACACTCTGAAATCTGTGGGCAGAAAGACAACCAAAGCCATTTTTCATGCAAGAGGAGTTGGACATCAGGAAAAATCAGAGCCCCTTTGTATGACATGCCAAACTGCTGAAGCGAGAAAATGTCTCAGGCGAGGGCTCAGATGCGAGCCGAGGACAGCGTGCTCGCCCAGGGGAACCTGGGCCGTCAATGTGCACTTGTTATCAGGGCTTTTCAGAGCTGAGGGCCGGAAGCAAGTGTGGCTCGCTCTCCCCCCTGCCGCATGTTAATGATGAGCTGGTGACATGGCCATGGCCGGACTGTCCGGCCCCTGGAAGGGAGCCTGGATGTCCTGAAATGTCCTCAGGGAATGTTTGGGGACCCGTGTTCTTGTCGTTGCCTGAGGTTTGGTGTGTGGGCTGGGGGTGAAGTGGGCAGGAGGATACCTCCTGAGAGAGAAGAGCCCTCTCAGACGCAGCCTCATGCTGGGCCCCTTCCCTGCACCCACGTGCAGCGTGTTCTTGGGGTTGGCTGATGAGAAGAACCGCCACACACTGAACGTTTTTTACTCCATCCCTACGCTGAGCACTTGCATGTTTTATCTGGACTCCTTCCAACAAATCAGCACGGAAGGGCGCACTAACAGGGTGCACAGAGCACCGAGACTCAGGGGTGCCATGACTGGCTTGAGGTCCCACAGCCAGTAGGGACAGAGCCTGGGTTCAAACCCTGACTCCCTCTGGGCGCTGGGCCCCGCACCACCATGTCCTGCCTCCTTTCCAATCCTAAGAGCTGCTGTTTAATTTAAGCCTGTGGTGAGACAGATGTGCATGGGGCCCCACGTGTATTTTCCATTTGATTCGCCTGACTCTTCCCTAATGAGACTGACAGTCTTGTTAAAGCACCTGGGAGGGGTCCCTGCCATCCAGGGTGTGTCTGAGGCTTCCCCCTTCCCTCCGCCATTTGTCCTTCTTCCTGCTGCCACCCCAGAGCCTCCAGAACCAGACAGTGTGTGCGTGCCTGGGGTCTTCTGTACCCACCATGCCCAGTCTGAAGCCAAGCAATCAGCAGGGGCCCCCTAAATGCCTGACCCTGCGGGTGGCTCTCAGAAAAAGCAAGAGGGGCTCGGCGCCTGTAGCACAGTGGTTACTGTGCCAGCCACATACACGAGGGTGGCGGTTCGAACCTGGCCCAGGCCAGCAAAACAACAATGACAACTGCAACAAAAAATAGCTGGGCATTTTGGTGGGTGCCTGTAGTCCCAGCTACTTGGGAGGCTGAGGCAGGAGAATCGCTTGAGCCCAAGAGTTAGAGGTTGCTGTGAGCTGTGATGCCACGGCACTCTACCACGGGTGATGTAGTGAGACTCTGTGTCAAAAAAAAAAAAAAAGAAAAAAAAAGAAAGAAAAGAACAAGCCAGAGGGAGGTGAGGTCTGGTTTCAGCTTCCTCCCTCCCATGCAAGCTTCTCCTTCCTTTCCTAATCAGTCTTCTCAGAGTAGAACAGGGCCCCCAGAACCAGCTGGTCTGGTATGAAATAAAAATACGGGTTCTTTGGTTCAAAAATGATAAAGAATTTCCAGACAGTGATAGCACAGCATGAAATAAGCTGGGGCCTTCCAACCGCAGGGCCTCTGTGTGACTGCACAAGTCCCAGCCCTGGTGACACCAGTCATCTTACATCCTTTGTACATGACATATGACCAGGGTGTGGGCGTTTCTAGAGCATCCCTCCCCCAACTTCCTGAGCACCAACACTCAGCAATCTGGGGTCCAGTGCCCCCTGGGTTGCCTCTTGTGCCCACAACAACAACAATTCCATTGCCTGGTCTGAACCCTGAGATTTGGTTCAGAAAATACACTGCCACGGTGCCATTTGTCCCACAAGGCAACCCAAAGCACTCAGCCTTGACAGTCTGGTGGCTTATCACAGGGAATGGTGTCCACCCATCCAGCAGGTGACTCCTACATTGAGCCCCCAACCAGGCCTGCGCCCTGTAGATAGGGGTGTCGTGTTACCATTTCATCTGAAGCCAAACTCCCTTCTTTTATTCTGTGTCTTGAGAAACGGCTCTACTGTCCAGTTAGGCTGGCTGGGCTCAGGGCATCTTCCCAGCTTCCTGTCTCTCTCACCTGCCTTCCCCCAGCCCCGCACCCTGAAGTCTTTGGAATCCACCTGTTCTTCTTGGACCTCCAACAGCTATGGCCTCCTCAGCACCACTACCTCAGCTCAGCCCCTCCCCATTGCACTCTGGGGACAACCACAGTGGCCTCTTGGAAGATCTCTAGGCTCCAACCTATCTGCTTCACGGAGGAGTCTCAGCATAAAACCCCTCAACGCTGCCTACTGCGTGTAGAATTGAGTCACCTCTCGAACTGGAAGGGAAGGCCCTTTGTGCAGCTCCCCCAGACATCATCCAAGACAGCTCTCCAAATGACAGCCACCCACTGTGCCAGGACTACCCTCAGCACTTTCTGTGGCAATCTCACTTCATCTTTGTGACCTTCTAGTAGGGTGGTGGTGGTGGTGAGTCTATCATATCTCCATTTTGCCCATGAGAAAACTGAGGCACAGATAAACTGAGGACAGGGTCACAGATCCAGCAGAGGGTGCAGGCGGACCCACCCCACCCTGTCCTATTAACTGTCAGATGCTGCTTTCCAACTCCCTTCTGCACAGCGGGGCTCCCGGGGGACACGTCAGAGGGCAGGGTGGGGCTAGAGCTTGGGGCACCGGTTATTAGGGAATGAATGACCTTATGCAGCCTCTTTGAAGGGTGTGTGGCTGGGGGGATGACAGGCTCTGGTTTATATCTTCCATGGTCTTCCTGGCTGTGTGTGGAGAGAGCTGGCAGTGGGGAGGGGAGGCAGGCCAGACACTGCTTTGGGCACTGGGGGGCAGGGCAGGGTGGGGTGAGGTGAAGAGAAGTGTAGGGGAGGGGTGGAGCGGGTGCTGGAGGTGGAGCCCTGCATGGAGAGGGTGCAAGGAACCCTCAGGAGGTGTCACTAGAAAGGGGTTCTCCCTCTGCCTCTGCAGTGGGCAGCACTGTACTGGGCGCTGGCAGGCTCACTTTTCCTGTGGGATGGCCTAGTGACTGACCAGGTGAGGGAGGAAGGGGGAGATGCTCTCCAAATGAGGTCACTCCAGCCAGTAGCACAGCCTCCCGGGCCCAGGCTACTACCAGCAAGCTCATCCTTGCCAAGGGGTCAGAGGGAAAAGATGCCAAAGCCAAGAGTGCTTCCAAGAAAACAAGCCTGAAGTCACTGTCTCCTCTGAGTCCCTCTGTGGGAGCACAGCCACTGTGCTGCTCACAGCACTTCTCACATGTCCTCTGGTTGGACATTCACCTGGCCCTGCCGGTGGGGGGTGGGGGGGGTGGAGCAGGGAGGACTGGCAGATGCAGGG
>CAUYPK010153448.1:0-16408 GCA_963574355.1 Loris lydekkerianus | reverse complement strand
AGGAGGAGGCTTGGTTCACATAGCTTTGCAACTCTACAGAACATTATCTTTTCTTTCTTTCCTTCCTTCCCTCCCTCCCTCCCTCCCTCCCTCTTTCTTTCTTTCTTTCTTTCTTTCTTTCTTTCTTTCTTTTTTTTTTTTTTTTGTTTATTTTTCTATAGTGTTAAGAAGCACACCACCTTGATTTCTGAAATTTGTTGGCATTTTCCTCAGATCTACTTTTATCTGGGCCATTTCCTTTCTGTGCCTCTTTTGTCCCTATACTATTTAATTTTGATTCCACTTTCAACAGTTTCTACTCAGCATGAGGTCTGTCCCTGGAGTGGGCCCTGGCTGGTCAGTTCCAGGCATGTGCAGTTAGGTCTTTCCTAGGTCCTTTGTACACACTTGTTATGGATTCAGCAGACTGTTCCAGATTCATCTACCATTGTCAAATTGGCCTGCCATGATTTCCAGGAGTACCTACTGGCTATTTTGAGGTTCTTCTGTTCTCAGTCCAAAGACCCCTATTGTTTTTCACTGTTTCTTTCTACTGACAAACCTCCCCTGGTACTATCACTGCCACCTCCTCAGATTTAGGGATCAGTTCCTTTGAAGAATATACTACTTGAAAATCTTCTCTGCTGGAAGTTTCAGCTTATCACAGCTATCTTGCTTTAGTTTGAGCAAAGTACTAGGTTTCCATCAGGATTTGCTTGAAGTAAAATGTTGTGGTGGACCATACAGGTCTTTCCTCTCTTCTCCCACTCATTTGTTCTAGGTAGGTCTCAAAATGTTTCACTTTTTATTTCATTTGAAACTGTATTGATTGTAACACTTTTTTCATGCCCATATATGTCTACTGTAGATATTTAATATTTGTTGCTTAATTAGAACTTAAAGGTAAATCTGAAACTTACTTAAGTGAGAAGTTTAGTTCTAATAGAAATTCAAGCTGTGTTTACATATTTACGTTGTATATTATATATATATATATATATATATATGTATACACACACACACACACACACACAAAGTATACACACTCGCATGCAGTGACTCATACATTATGCCTACTAAGTTTATATGTTGAAGTACATTTACAGATCCTGAAACAGGAGTTCTTGGCACTTGGCAGTATTGGCATTTGGGACCACCTCATTCTTTGTTGTGGGCTGTCCTCTTCATTGTTGGATGTTTAGAAGCATCCTCGCCCTCTACCCACCTACACCCACTAGGTGTCAGTAGCATCTCCCAGTTGTGACAACCAAAATGTCTGCAGACATCGCCCAAAGTTTGGTATAGTAGTGTGTGTATGGGGGGATGGTGGTGGTTGACCCCTGTTGAGAACTTCTTGTTTAACAATTCTCTCACTTTGTAGTTGAAGAATAGGAGAAAGAGGAGCAATCATTTATATATCATCACACAGCTATGTCAAAGTCTTTTCTAGACTCTCCCGGTGAATTCATCACAAAATATGGATAATTATGCTTAATTATACTTCACCTTTTGAAACTGAATGATTAAAAGATTTTGGAAGTCAGGATAAATACTTTTTTTGTGAAAAATTGTTATTTAGCTAGGTTTACTGTGGATATTTATGGCAAAAAGAAAAAAGTGTTCACTGTTGGCTCCTGGCATGCCTTTGGACATGGGGAAAACTGGAAAATAGTTGTTTAGATATAAGAGTCCTGTGGGTTTGTTGATTTTTAGTAAGGTAATTATTTTGAGATTGCCTTCTCTTTTAGAATTTTTTTAAACAAAGTTGGCCAAGAAGAAGAAGAAAAAATACTGATTGCTAACGACTGTTGGGAAAGCAGCCAAACTGGGAAAGAAATATAGGGTCACCAGCATCTTTTTAACTAGTGGGAAGAATCCTAAGCTCAATTTGGTAATGCTTTTCACTATCTCCATCTGCTGAAGACTTATGACAAAGTATTGTTTAAACTCTGTAACATCTTTAAGACACTTAGAAGAAATGAGAGACAGAGAATGAGAATAAAAGCATAGTGTGCATTGATGAGCCTAAAGTAGGTTTATTACTAAATGTTTCTTAATGGTGACATCATTGACTTTTTGGTGTTTCAGCAAATGTTGCTGGTTTTTGTTCTCATGTTTTTCTTAAAACTATAAGTTTTAGATATATTAGAAGAAGAATGTAGAGAAGACTTACATAAATTTGCTGTAATAAATCTGGCTTATAATTTCATCTGCTTTTACAGATTATAAAATCGTATAAATGCATAAAATATGCTTTTTAGATTTAACAAAGGTTCTCTCTAATGCTGTTCATGAATGCCAGCCACTGGGATCATATCATAGGTAAAACCCCTTAAAAACACATCTTTCCATTACTCAAGAAATAAATTACTCTTTCCTCTTGGGAAACCATTATAAATGTTCCTTATATGTATTATATTTCACTTAGTGGTAAATGAGGTTTGAATAATTTGAAGAAGAAAAGAAGTGAAACAGAGGAGAATATAACATTTACTGAGCCCATAAAAAGAAAATATATATATATATGTTGTCTCTTATAAATTTTAAATCATTCTAAGAGTAGGTATTCTTATCCCCATTTTTCAGATCAAGAGATATTCTAATATATTCTAGTATATTAAGCTATAGCCTATAAGTGAAACTCTGAGAAAGAACTTTGAAGATATTGAGTATGTACAAAGCTAGTAGAAGTGTACAGTTACTGATTTGAGAACTCTTAACTAATATATATGTATAAATGCTTTATACATTTAAAGCCCTTCAAAATTACATCATTTGATAAAGCCCCATATGGAAGACCTATAGTCTAGGTTACTTACAAATAATGCACGGTAATAGGTGTATATGTATGTGACGAAAGGTATGTAAATATTTGTTGACTGAATTGATTAATTTATAAGAAGGATAAAGGTTCACCTTGAAGAGTTGTAAGAATTGAATGAGACAACACATGAGAGCCCCAGACCCCATGCAGACACTCCACAAATGCTCATTGCCTTCTCTTCACGGTAGGCCTGCTTCCTGAACCAGCTCCTGCTGTTTACATCTCCATCCCTGATTGACATTTGCTTTGAGATGAAATCTTTGGCAGCCAGTTTTTGGTATGCCTGGCTCAGGCCATCCTCTTCCAGCCATGGAATTATTCTTCTGAAGTAATCAGTGACTTCTGTCACAGGTGACTCCAGTTCTAAAACCTTCTATGTGAAACTTGAAGAATGATTCTAAGCGCAGAGTGCAAAGCACGAGACATTTGTTTGAATTGTTCAGGGGCACTGAAAGGGCCATCTTGGGAAATTAAAGGGTGGGTGTAGGGGTGAAAAATTAAAGAGCCGTTTGTCTCTTGGTGTGGCTCTCTTCATTACTATTCATTGAACCCGCATCAGTGCTCTGGGGCTGAGGAACTAAGTCTTTCCAAATGTTCCTGGCAAATTTTGTGTTCAGATGCTCTTCTAGAGTTCCTGTTGAGTGATAAAAACTCATTTTGTTTCATTGAATTTATTGTGCAGTTCTATCTTGATGAATCTGACAGTGGGAGAAGCAGTATGATTTTCTCCATTTTCTTTTTTCAGTGTTAATTTCAAGCCTAGCTCTCCTATGCTTTGGGGAGATAGAGAATCTAGAATTTTTAATATGTACAGTTATGTGCATTTTAACAAACTTTAAACTTGGGAGATTAACTATGCCTTCCTCCCCTGCAGCCTGCTAACTCCTGCATGCATAATAATGAAGAACTGAGGGGAGAGAGAGAAGCCCAGTATGACAGTTATGCTTGGAAAGCGGATACAGCTTTCATCAAGTTTGCTGATAATCCTAAATCTTCTTGTGGAAATATGATTCATTTTCCTCAGCTGCCTACCACTTACACTTCAGAATATTAACAAAAAGGGTAGCTACATACATGTTCTCACCTAGACCCCCCTTCATTGGAAACCAGTTTAACACAAAATGATTGACACTGACAAATTTGAGGTGATCAACAGTCAATGACAGTTGATTTGTATGAAGAAGAAAAGTGAAGCAAGAGAACAGAATTTCTGTATTTGCCTTTTATAAATGGGAAGTTATCCAGGTTTGCTGGTAAGTTATAATGTTCTTGACAAGGTTAATCTGTTGGAGAAAGCGTTTTTAGAATTATAAAGTGCTAGTCAAATGTTAGTGTATACAAAGATTGATTATTTTTCATATAACTTGAGTTTCTCCCATACCATACAGAATGTATCTATGGGATGATCTTTACGGTAACAATACCAAGTTTACTGCTTCAGTTCACAAAAAAAGCCAATGTCCAGTCACTCTCCACATACACATTAAAAACAACAAGAAAACACGTGGAGTTATACCCAGGACCGCCTCTCCTATGCTCAGACACAAGTTGGTCGGGGTGATCCTTAGGTGTCCTTTGATGCTGTCATCTTTTCCTATGTCTGTTTCCCTGGCTAGTTTTAAGGGGACATCTCTAGGGTAAGAAAATACTTAATTTACATTTGTCCCTTCACCATTACTTAACATATTACCTGGCTCATCTTAGGTGACTGGTAAATAACTGGGAAATTGAATGCACAGATTCTGCTTTGCCACCCAATATGTTGGCTATTTCATCAGGGAATGTTATTAGCAGCGGATCTATGCTTAGTTCTTAATAGTGCAAAGAATCTTTGCTTTCATAGACTCTGTACCTGCTTGGAGCAGAGGGTTGGGAATGAATGAGCTCTAATGTTCTTCGCAGCTCAGAGACTTTGTACTGTCTTTGTTAACAAGGGCTTTGAGTTCAGACAGACGCGGGTATGAATCCTGATTTTGCTGCCTGTAGTAGTTGCCTTAGGAAAGTTACCTAACTCTCAGTGCTTGCTTTGGCAGTACTTAATAAGTATATGTTGAATGAATTAATAATCTCTATGCTTCATTTTTATTCTCCATAAAATGGAGAAAATAATATACATTATACCTAGTAGGGCTGCTGAAGGCCCCATCTGGGAAGTGTGGGAAGGCAGGCCATGACATTGGTGTCTTATAAACATGCTTCGGGAGGCTTACCTGCCCTTTCTCCTCCCCTTCTACATACTTGCAATCTTCTGAATTATCTGTTTATGTGTATGTATTACTTTCGGGGAAGATTAACACCTGATGTTATTTTGTATTTCTGTGGCTCCCCACATCTCCACACCACATGGTTTAATTTTACCCTCAAGCAACCATCTGATGTCATTGAGGTTCTCATCCACATACTACAGACCAGAAACCCAAGCCTCAGAAAGATTCTGATTTACCTGGAAGCTACAGCAGTCACCAAAGTCTGACTAGAACCTAGATTTTCTGACTTAAAGTCTAGTAGGCTGCCTCGTTTTCTTAGTGATAAGGATTTCCAACAGGAACCGAGGATTTAGGTGTCTGCATGACATTCCTTTTTGGTGAACACAAATAAAAGGTGACTAGAGTCCCAACTTCCCATGTGGCTTTAATGCTGATACGAGTTTGTTTGTGGGTGAAATGAGGAAGAGGAGAAACAGAACAATAGTCCCTTAGGTGTGGCAGCTGTGTGTCTGCAGCTGTTCACATGTACACAGTGCTGAGCAAGACCCGGACATGGTGGACAGCTGGGGCCATGGCCAGTGGGTGGGGTAGGTCTTAAGAACATGACAGTCTCCTCTGTGGCGTTTGGGGACTTTCTGGGCATGAGAAAAGTTTAGAAGAAACTTCTAAAGAGTTTATAAAGTTTAGAAACTTCTAAACTTAGAAGAGTTTTACTCAAAGTAGGATTCTTCAGCTTAAAGAACATCTTCTCTCTCTTTGTTTTATATTAAACATCTTAATGGCTGACTCCAGTAAGCTATGTAGCTGTGGTGGGGCCAAAGGTGTGGTATTGATAGTTTCAGGAAATAGAATAGAATAATGGTTAAAAGTATGAATTCTGGAGCCAACTGAAAACCTGCTATATGAGGATACAGCACTGGGGAAAAAATCCCTGCTCTCACAGAGCTTATGTTTTAGAGAGAAGACTAAAATAAGTAAAAATTAAATAAGCAAAGGATATAATATACTAAAAGGTTATACGTGCTGTGGAGAAAATCAGTCATGGAGAGGGACAGAGGGTACTATTAATATTTTTCCCTTTTCTCAATAAATCTAATTATTAGAATTGAATCCTATCTCCAGCAATTGTTTTAAACTCAGACCAAGAAAAAGAATTTTCTGGGGAGAGGATTTATTATTGACATTGTTACAAAGTGCCAGCATACTGTGATAACAAAAATCAGACTAACTTTTATTTGGTTTTATTGTAGTTTTTAAATTCTGCGTAGACTCTCCCATTGTCTACAGTAGGGTGGACTGTTGACACAGTCTGCTCATGCGGTGCCACTGGGAACAGGTCTTCAGTGAATCACTGCCTGACTTGAGCTCTGGAGCAATGTCCACTTAGCACTGTTGTGCCTGCAGACCTCTCACAGTTACAGAGCTGGTCTCAATCTCCTTCTAATTTCCATCCCTTGGTGGAGTTTCTGACATGGAACTCTGCTACTTCTCTCTGAGACCAGACACCTGACACACACACACATACACACACTCACAGAAACAAGTTTTATCTCCACTACGCATTCTGGGTCTTCTGCTCCAAGGGTAACATACACCTTCACCTCTGGCAACATCCTTAGCCTCCAGTCACCTGACTGATCAGCAGTTCTTTCTAGGGGAGGTGTGGAGAGAAAACTTGTGCTTCCTGTCAAGCCAACCTTTCAGATGGAAGGCAGTGTGTTCAGAAGTGAGCAACCAGCATCCTGTACTCACATCCCAGCAGTGGAGTCCCAGATCTGACCCCAATTTGCTGTATAAACACAGACCAGTTGCTTGATCTCTCGGTGCAGAGAACCCCATCTGTACAGTGGGGATAGTAAGAGTACCAGGCTCCCATAGATTTGGGGATGATTAAATGCCTAGAACAATGCCTGGCACTAAGAAAATGCTCTATACACACTAATTAGTAGCATCATGTTTTTTGTATAATTAAATTAAGACATTCAAGGGGCATGAAAGAAATATGAAAATCAGTAAAGGCTATTCTTTCATGGGTTTAAGAAAATGCTCTAAAATTTTTTATTTTGGAAACTGATCTGATTTTAGTTTAAGTAAAAGCTGGTTTATTCCATTGCCGTAGTTTTGAAAAGGGCTGCACCACTACATCATCTAGACATTATTCTAACTCTAGACGCATGGGAGACTGAGCTGGACTTGAATCTGCATGATAAGAGTATCTGCAACGTGAAGGTATCTTTGATTGCCCAGCAACTCAAATTCCCTAGAAAATCTATGGAAACAATGCAATTACAGGGAACGATTTGATCCAGGAGAGCTGATCCCCTTTAACAGTTTGCAGTTACCGCTTGCCACCACCAAGGTTAGACCCTCAGTCCTTAGTGTTCCATTGTTATTGTTTTCTTGTTCTCATACCTCTATTCAAGAACCTCCCATCCCTCTCTGCCAAGGATGAAGTTACCCAGCAAGGTTAACAAACAGAAGCTTTGTTTCCAAGGAATTCCATTTACTTGTTTCTGAGACTCAGAAGGCAAAAATTATTTGCCTAAGTTGACGTTCATTTACTTTCTACCAGAGCTGAATTAGAATTCTTATCTCCAGTTTAGTGATTGTTGTTCTGAGTAGTTGTTGCAATTAAGTTTCGTGATGCAGATGGAGCTGATTTCCCTTCCTACACAGGTTTCTCTGTAACTCGGACCTGCTTTTCCTCCCAATACACAGAGCCCTGAAAATCCTTGGAAGTAAGTTTCAGTGATGTTCAAACTGGACTGTGTGTGTGTGTGTGTGTGTGTGTGTGTGTTGAAGGAGTCAAGTGGAGAGTAAGATAAGGGATAGGATAAGATTTAATTGACAGGCAATTTTATTTTGAACGAGTATTTGAGGCTGTAACGTTTCGTAAGTCTTTCTCTTTGGACGTGGTTGCTTTAGTCCACAGACTTGCACAGCACTGCAGGATCCCTTTCATCACTTTTGGCCAGTGGCCACACAGTTTGAAATGTTGATTTTATTGCTGGCTGGTTGGCATTTTTAAGAACAAGGGCTTTGTCCTCTTTTTCGCTTGTTTTTGTTGAACACAGACAGGTTTGGAAGCTAGTGTATGCCCATTTCCACTTGAAGTTCAAAATAAAAAGTTTGTCTCCCAAGTGTCATAGTAACAGTCAATACAGAATGTAAATAAACATATTTCAGTGGAATTTTGATAGGCATGGTATTTACTATAGATCAGACATGGGATAAATAAATCATTTTAAAATAACTTTTATCAAATAACTTTTTTAATCAAATAACTTTTAACTTTTATCATATAGTAAAGCTTTTCTTTAGTCATTTTTGAGTCTAAAAGACGTACATTATTTAAATATTAAAAATGAATATCAAGGTTTCTGATTGATTAGGCAATGAGAATGATTTAGGACTCCTGTTTATAAGAAAAGAGTCCTTAAACTTTAATTAAACAAATCCTATTTGCATGTAAGTTTTCAAGAAACTATGAAATTAAAACATGCTTAAGATTTTGTAGATCTATATTTATTTGGTCAATTGAGACAAATATATACACAATAATTTAAGTAAAGTTCAAAGGTGTGGTTGATTTATGTCACTGTCAGGTTTCAAACCTAAAATCCTCAGAAAGTTTGGATCTGGGAGTTGGCCCCTTTTTATATTTATTTGACAAAAGGTAGGAGAAGCTGATGGTATAAATTAAATTCTCTATGCCTTACCCACATTTATTTTCTTCTTACTCTCATAGTGATCCTTTGATTCAGTCTAATTCTGGAAGGATTTATTGTGTAATTATTATGTACCAGATTCTGTGCCAGGTGCTCTGGATAATTCAAAGTTAGATAAGACATACTTGAAACTGGTGAGCAAGACAGGCCCAGTGCAACTAAATGTGATACTGTTTCTATGCTAGTGCCCTGAATGGCATAAACAAATGTCTTTAGGCAGTGAAGAGCTTCAGAGAAGCAGATTTTGTTGGGGCTAAAGCAGGAGAAGGTCTTTCCTGGCTGAGGGTGCAGGGTGAGTCCAGGTGCACCTTAGAAGGTTTTTGCAGTGTTTCTCAACCTTTTTTTTTTTCTTTTTTTTTTTAATCTCACAGCACACTTGAATTACATTGATAAAAGAAAAAAAGAGTAAAAAATGAATATGCTTACTGTGCTTTGAACTTCTTTCAAAAATAATTTAATGACTTTTTTTTTTTTTCTGAGACAGAGTCTCACTCTGTGCCCTGCATAGAGTGCTATAACACCATAGCTCAGAGCAACCTCAAACTCTTGGGCTCCAGCAACCCTCTTGCCTCAGCCTCCCAAGTAGCTAGGACTATAGGCACCTGTCACAACACCTGGCTAGTTTTACTATTTTTCTATTTCCCTCTTGCTCAGGCTGGTCTCAAACTCCTGAGTTCAAGAGATTCACCTGCTTTGGCCTCCCACAGTGCTGGGATTACAGGTGCGAGTGACTATACCTGGCCTCAATTAATGATCTTTAAACATTTTCACAGCATACCTATGATCCTTTCACGGCACATTGGTTGAAAATCAGTGGTTGAGTGGCATGTGTGCAGATGAGGCTGGAAGCGCAGGCAGGGCAGGTTACTCTAGGCCAGTGGTTGTCAACCTTCCTAGTGCCGTGACCCTTTAACACAATTCCTGTGGGCCACGACCCACAGGTTCAGAACCCCTGTTCTAGGCCATCCCTGCATGTGGGAGGTGCAGATGCTCTTCCAGGAGCAGAGGAGGGACGACAGCGTTCACACAGAGTAAGAAGCACAGGTAAGGCAAGCTGATGGTGTTGATTGCTGATGGCCCTGAGGCTCTGGGAAAGTAAGTGACAAGATTTCTCCTGAGCTGAAGGACTTAGGTGTGAGGTTATGATACTTGAGGTAGTCTAGTCAGGTGTTGAACAGATAATGGAGGGTATAGGAGAGGGAGCCAACCTGTAATGAACAAGAACATTGGCAAGTAGCATTTAGCTAAGGATGAAAAAAATCACAACTTTGTCATCCAGCTAATTAGTACAGTTATACTAACTTTTGGTGGCAATATTCAACAGTCAAGATAAAGATAGTTGTGTTGATATTACTGATAATTGTTGATTTCACAGACATATGCTTTTTGACGTTCCCTCAATCCCCCAAATGCTTGCAGTAACTCATCTTTCATCGAGATGTGTGGTGAAGGCCAAAAGCGTGTTGTGTGTCCTGCCGGGTGGGGGTGGAAATATTTTACCAAGAACAGACATGACGCCTTTTTTGACAAGAGACAAATGTTTCATTCAAACGCTGCATTTCGCATATTGGAAACCATAATGAATTCCTGTGCACCTCTCTACCTAGTTCACGGTGTCAGACCCAGGCACTGAAGCACCTCAGACTTCCCTCACAAAATTAAATTTAATGCTACACCCTCCAGGAGAATGATGCATAAATCAAGTGTTTGATTTGCATGGACTGTAGCAAGCAGCTCCGTTCTGGTCAAATATAAACCCAACTCTGAAAATTATGTCAGGGACAGGAACAAAGCAATCTAGGACTTCCAATAAAAGTCTGGTTCCCAGTATAATTCATGCTGGTATTACCCTGCTCTGTGTCAAGCCTGCTATATTGTTTTAACCTCCTTTTTTCATTTCAAAAGAAAATTTTTTTTTTTTTTTTTTTGACCTTCTTGTGTTCAGAAAACCAGTGCACAGTCAAACCAGCACTATTATAAACTGGTACCTACTAGTGGCAACCATGGGCATATTTATTTTCTTTCCCCATCTACCCCCAGCTAGCAGAGCGAACCTGAAGGGGTACATATGGGTAATCAAGTCGAAAGAATGAAACAAAGGGCATGGAATGAAGTACACCACAGGAGATTAGCTAACATGGTATTCACTAATGTTCTACCTTTGGCCATAGTCCCAAGAGATTGCTAAGAGCAGTTTTAGAACAGACAAGTTTAAAGAAAATGACACAACAGCTAAAGTTAATGTGCATTCGGATGTAGAACGTATATCCAATTCAGGAAAAGTGAGTCCACGTATGCATCATTTGGTCCTGTTTCTGGCCTCAAGCAGACGCAGAGTGGTTATGTTTTCCTTACTCATATTTTCCCCGTCCCAGGGTATTAGAACTATTTTTTACTAAAAGTAAAATCACCGTGATCTGAAATTGACTGAGGCCTTGAGTTAAAAAACATTTTTACAAATGCAAAATGAGTGCGCCCTAAATCCCCTGAGAACATAAATAGATCATGGGCTTGCACACATTCTACTCTACATCAAGGCCTGTCGTGTTTATTCTGGACGCTGTAAGAGTATTACAAACAGAGCTTGCTCCTGAAGCCAAGTGCATTTCCAAGAAGGCACAGCTGTCCCGAACACATAACCAGGTGAAGATGTGATCCTGAGAGCTGCGCTGATGATTTGGTGTCTGCACTATAATGTCTCCCAGCTGTCCGCAAACATCTGTTCAAATTTGGAATGCTTCAAGATCTGAATAGGTGAAAGTAGGTGAAAAAATAAATTTACAATGATCTAAGGATAGCAAATTAGGATTTATTCGTTCATTTGTGAATGGAATACGTCAATATATATTTATTAAATGACCTAAACGTGTCAGTCATTGTACCAGGTACTATGGGGGGTGTGAAAATAAATCAGATTGAGATTTTTTTTGTCAAGGAAGGTATTAGACAATTAAGATCTATGAGATATAACTGTGGCACAAGATGAAAATGTCTTAAGATATACAGATATAGAAGAGGGATAAATAAAAGAAATTAGGGAAGGCTGAGTAGGCAGGATTTGACCATGTAAAATAGGGATAGGAGAGGAAAACAGAGTTGGGAGAAAGATGTGGGCCGTACAGAAATCCCATGCCCAGACTATGAATAATGAGTATTGACTAATTCTACACTACTGGACTTGTAAATAAAGGAAGACAAGTGGAGAGAAATGAGATTTGATGAGATGAGAGGCAGCTGTTGAATACTGGACTAAATTTCAATTTTAAAAATTAAGCAAAAAATTTTAATGTGGAGTCATTAAGGGTTCAGGGCAAGGGAATGACATGATCTTATCTGCGCTTTTGGAAGATTTATGTGGTCATGGTCTATAAAACAGATTAAAGGACAGAGGCTGGTGTTAAGCAGACTGGTTAGTCCTGGAGAGAAAAAGCAACAACTTAAAGGAGGGAGTTGCAGAGGGAACAGACAAGAGGGAACCAAGTATTACATGAGTAGAATCTGCAGACGCAGCAGCAGGTTGGTGAGCAAGAGAAGACCCAAGATGATCCTGAGGTTTTGATTCAGAAAGCAGGAAAATCATACAGGTGAACAATAAAAACTCATTTTTTTTTCCTTTTATACAAGAGAATGTTATGCAGATGCTTAATATCCTTCACTGGGCTCAAAAAGCAATTTGAAGACACCGGCTATTGTGAGCTCTCCATTTCACACACAGTGGTTTGGGTGAAGTTGAGTGACTTGGACCTGGGAGAAAAAGGAGAAATAAAATATTTCTAAATGGTTGTCATGGTTATAAACCCAGAATAAACGTTCTTGGCTTGTGTCATTCTGATTATTCCATTAAAATTTTTAGGAATGGTTGCAGAGAGCCAGAGTTTAGCATGTCCCAAATAGAGCAAATGTGTAAGTTCTTGGATGTTGACCTCGTTGATCAGGACTTAAGGATTTGTATTGGAGCAGCATCTAGTCCAGTCCAAGTTTATTTTGAAAGTACAGTCAGTCTACTTCATGGATAAGGTATTTTCTAATTGACTGAAACTCCAAGCAGGCTGATCTTTAAGCCACTCCATCAATACCTATATGGAGAAAACCAGTGTATCTCGGCAACAACATCTCCCAGGCCAAGTGATTAACTGTGCACTGGTCATTTAGCATAATAAATGTGAAGTCAGAGCGATTGAGTGTTGCCCCAGGCCTCCTGCTGCAGAAATGAATGTCCTCCACCTTGGCATGCTTAGAGCAGACACAAAGAATTCACTTTCAAAGTGTTATGGAGCAATAACCATTCCTTCAGTTTCAAAGTAGAGCCTTGATGCAGTTAACCCTACCTGTCAGGCAATGTGGAACTTGCTGTGTCTTATTATCGCCGTCTGAATTTGAAATCTATTTTAATGGGAAACAAAAAGTGACCCTTTAATGATTATTAAGATCCCATTTTCTAAAATCTGACATGTAGTGTTACTTTTAGTTTGGGAGAAATTCTATGAATCCTAGAAATAGTGACCACAGAAAGAAGGAAGACTCCATTTTCAAAATCTCTTCCCTATTCTTAGACATCAAAGAAGGAAGAAGGATGTTGCCATGACAGAATCTGTTACCAAATATACACAAAAGATGTCGTTCTCTCTCAGTATTCCTCAGCCTATTAAGGAAATGAACTATATTAAATTCACCAAGTTTCTGACTTTGTAAATTGATTAAACCCACAAAATAGATTATTTGACCCAGGTTATTGCTACTATAAAAAGGAGAAACAGTTTCATATAGAAGGAAGCAAAGTTGTGATCCAATTAGGTATATCATTTAGGGCAGAGCATATGGAAATTATTATCCTCACATCTCCACTTGCCATCCCCAGAAATTTGCCTCTGACTTGCAGTAAACAGCTGTGGCTCTTGAGCTATTTACATCTGATTAAGGCCATTTGCTGTGAATTTGACAGTACACAATACTGCACAATGTCAATTCTCAACTGTCATCATCATTATTAAAAAGGGTAGAAGACAGTGACCCACATGTGAAACAAGTTGTGATAAATAATCAGGATGACATGAGCCTCTAATGCAATTGCAGGGTTTGGCCAAAGTGAAGAAAAACCCGAGCAAGATCTCTAACCAAAAACGTTGCTAAGCAAATGATGCTGGGTTTTCCCACTAATAAAATTATTTTCTGTTGCCCCATTATATAATATCCTGAATTATTAGGAATCTTCTTATGAATATAAATGAGAAGAATGCAACTGACTTCAGAGAAGCACCCTATCCAACTTCCCTGTTAAAGACTGGCTTACAGGCCACGCGTGGTGGCTCACCCCTGTAATCCCAGCACTGTGGGGACAGGGGCTGATGGATTGCTTGAGCCCAGGAGTTACAGACCAGCCTGAGCAAGAATGAGACTCTTTTAAAAACAGAAAGTTGGTGGCGCCTGTAGCTCAAGCGGCTAAGGCACCAGCCACATACACCAGAGCTGGCAGGTTCAAATCCGGCCCAGGCCCGTCAAACAATGACAGCTACAACCAAAAAATAGCCAGGCATTGTGGCATGTGCCTATAGTACCAGCTACTTGGGAGGTTGAGGCAAAAAATCATTTAAGCCCAGGGGTTTGAGGTTGCTATGAGCTGTGATGGCACTCTACCCAGGGTGACAGCTTGAGGCTCTGTCTCAAAAATAAATAAATAAATAAATAAATAAATAAATAAATAAATAAAAATAAAGACAGAAAGTTACTTTCTAGTGTTTGTAGTAATCTCCACTCTAGAAGTATTGTATGAATTGCCTATTTTCTATCTAGCTCATGGTGGTCAATATGCTGATGGTGTTGCCCAATGTTTAAATGGTGCTTGATCATGATCAAGTGTTTTCATATACATTATTTCACACGTGTCTTCCAACTCCCTATGAGATAGGCAAGGGCCAGTTTATCATGATCAATTTATGGTTTGCAAGATGAGATTCTTCTGGATCTAATGCTCCTAAGAAAGCTCAACCCAATCACGATGATGTCTGGGAAAACCTTCCCCAATCTACACTAAGTATCAAGAGAGGTGTAAATTTTCCTTTTCCTAAGTAATAGCCTTTGCCTTAAAGACCTTTTATTATATTTTGTATGTTTTTCCTTCCAGATAGGCCCGACAGAAGTTCGCCTGATTCTTCTGTAACCATGGTAAGCCCCCGTAGCAGGCCCAGTTCCACACATGATTCTGGCTGCTTCCCGAACTGCAGCGTGAGCAAATGAGGTGAGTACAAAATATTCCTACGCCACTGGCTCCATGCTCTCCTTACATTCAATCATAAAGACTAATGAATCAGGGATGATTGCCGTGGTAAAAATCCAAATGTAGATTTTTTGCTGTCCTTACTAATGAGAGAGAAATATAGTAGACCATTGGCCTAAAGGCTCCACACACGATTCCTTTGTAACTTAGAGTGCATTAAAAAAGCTTCAGTCAGCAAGATAAGTTAATTTTTTTATGACCTTTATAAACTATTTTAGCCTGTACCTCGGGAGCTTCTCTTAAAGATTAAATTTTCAAAAATCCTTTTAGTTCAGGCCGACATAGCATTTGAGTCTTTTTTTGCTTCAGAGGCTACATTCAAAATCTATAAAAAAAATTCTGTTCGTGACAATTATTGTCCAAGTAATGATTAGCTAACATGTCATTTTTAGTTTTTACTGTTCTTGCCTTTACAATACTAATCCAATAAAGCTCACTTCTTCTTAATGTATAAGTTGCATAAAGGATGCATCATTCTCAGTTGACTTTGCCTACATTTGCAAATTCTTGAAAAAGCAAATTGAATTGTCACTGGTGACATCTCTTTTACAGGATGACTCGGGTCAAAGTGGGGGTGTGGGGCACAGATATCAAGATTTCATTAACAGAAAAAATCTCCATCTTAAGAATTGTAAAACTGCATTAATATATAATTGAGGCCATGGGCTTAGGTACAACATATTACATAGTTACCAAGGTGATGGGTGTAATTTTGCAGAAGGAGAAATGTGAATTTTTCTTCAATGATGACATCATAGATTTATCTTGTGAAATGTGTGGTTTCTTGTCACTTCTTTGGGTGGAGGGTATTAGTTTTTTTTAAGCACTATGCTTTTGAGTGGCTTGATGGGTGACTACAAGAGTCATCATCCTTGGCATCTGTCACTACATCTATTACATCCAACCTACTGACCCCCAAAATCTGTGGTTGACACAATTGATTTCTCCCTAAGATCCATTCAGCATTTATTTTATTTTATTTTATTTTATTTTATTTTTAATTTTTTTATTGTTAGATCATAGCTGTGTACATTAGTGCGATCAAGTGGTACAATGTGCTGGTTTCATATACAATCTGAAATATTCTCATCAAAGTGTTCAACATAGCCTTCATGGCATTTTCTTAGTTATTGTATGTAGACATTTGTATTCTGCATTTAGTGGGTTTTGCCTTTACCCATTCTAAGATGCACCGTAGGTGTGGCCCCACCCATTACCCTCACTTCATCATGACTTCCCCCCTCCCTTCCCCTCCCTTGGCCCTTTCCCAATATTCTTGTGCTATAGTTGGGTTATAGCCTTCATATGAAAGCTATAAATTAGCTTCATAGTAGGGCTGAGTACATTGGATACTTTTCCTTCCATTCCTGAGATACTTTGCTAAGAAGAATATGTT